>PVKN010000185.1:31130-97505 GCA_004027915.1 Capromys pilorides | reverse complement strand
TTTTTTTTTTTTTTTTTTAATTTTATTTGTTTATTTGTTTGCTTGTTGTGTTTTTTATTTGTTTCTTTATTTATTCATTTTGTGGCTGGCTCAGCCTGCCCTGGTGGTGGCGCTGGCGCAGCATGTGGTGCCGGGGATCAAATTGCAGTCCCCGCAGTTGCCTGAGCCCTCCTAAGCAGGCGCTTTAGACCACTGAACCATCTCGCCGGCCCCCTCTCTAGCAACTCTTAATATTCTATTTATTAATTGAATTTCTGGGCTCTTCATTAATATGTGTCTGGGTGTAGATTTATTTTTATGACTAATTATAGTTCTATGTGCCTGACTAACTATATGTCAGGTTCTTTGTTCATGCTTGGGAATTTTTCTGCTATTACTTCCACAAATAGTATACGTCATTTGCATTGACTCCTGGTGTTTCCTTGACGCCTATCAGTCTTCTATTGTTTTTGTTTGTATCATTTTGCAGCTGTTGCATTGTTAACTCGTGGTTATTTGTTATTTTTAAGAGATCTTAAAAATAGCTCAAACTTATACTGATCCTCCTGACTCAGCATTCCCAGCACTGGGACTATAGGTGTGCATCACCATGCCTGGTTTTGGTGGCCAGCTTGGGGTGGGGCTGCCACAGCATATAGTACCAAGGATCAAACCCAGGACTTTGCACTTGCCAGGCAGGGGCTTAGACCACTGAGCTGTCTCCTCAGCCCTAAACACATTTTGTATTCCTTTTCTTACTCTACTTTTTCTAGAACATCAGTAACTTGAACATTTGATCCCTTAGTTCTGTCCCATAAGTCCTGCAAAATATTTATTAGTGACTAAACTAGGGAGGTGACGTTAAGCTGTCAGAAGACAGACATGTGGCCACTATCAGCAGGTGCTTATACTTCAAGACAGCTCATCTTTTTTTTTTTAATTTTTAAAATTTATTTATTTTCATTACTTTTAATAGGAAATAACAATATGAGAGCTTCAAACCACATTAGTAGTACATTTGCAATAATTGACACATTGCATATTGTTGTCCTCATAGTAGTTATACAGAGCACAGGGTGTAGACGTGATAAATTTTCTAATCGACATTGGTAAGGAAAGAAAAAAAGAAAAAATTTCTTCTCTTTGGACTAAGAGAGAGCAGTTTTATACATAGTCCAATGTTCCATAATTGCAGTGGGTTACCGGTGAAACTGGCAATGTTGGAGGCTGTTGGTTTAAGCCTCTTACAGCTCATCATACTAATCTAGCTCTGTGTTTTATGCCTCATAGTAGTTAAACTTTTCTGCTGGGTGATCAAGGGCAAGTTAAAGCAAGACCTGTATAACAAAACATTCATCTTTTGTATCTTCCAAGGTCAAATCCCCTCAGGATTCACTTTGGAACCATGTACAGTGCTTTGTAGAACTGTTGCCAGTGGCAGCCATTGGGATGAGTCACGGCCATTGCTTGACCAGTTTGTCTTCTGTGAAAGCCTGAGAGAATGTCCTCTCTCTAGGTGATTCCCTTAGGCACACTATACATCATTTATCCCTTTCCTCTGAGGTCCCTTAATCTCCTTGAACAGAAAATTTGGGAAACCTCTGAGTTATAGGATGTTACGGCACAGGTTCTCTCATGTCCTGAGTCCTCACTGACCTTGAAGGGCTAGGGCCAAAATGTTGACTATCCTCATAGCCCTTTTTTTCTCCAATTTTTGGTCTGTTTACTTACATTCTCAACCCTCCAGCAGAGAAGCTTCATGATACTATTACTCTATAGCATAGGTACTTGAGCTTAACATCACTGTCTTTCTGAATATCAAACATCTTAGACTTAGCTTGAAATTGGTATTTTCCGTCAATCATTGATATTCTAATAAACCTCTATAGAATGTGATAAAAGCAGTTACACATTTTTACAGACATTTAACAATCCAAGGATGCACAAAATTGTAGCCTGTCAAGCTTATGGCATTTTGCCTAGTCTCTTACTCTTAATATCCTTTTTTGTTTTTTTGTTAACCAACCATTTACTTAAGAGAGAGTATGGCGGTAACTGAGTTTACATTAGAAGCAGTGCACATCTAAAAGTCTAGAATGACACACATTCCAAGCATAGTTTTAGAGTTGCACGTTGCTATCACCAATCTGAACAACCTTTTGAAGGTTCTTAGGACCAATATCAAATTCATCCTGTGTACAAAAGTGCATGGTTTTGCTCCTGCTATGTTTCCTCTCTTTTCTGCTTCCAGTCACTTCGTTGTTTAATCCATAAGTCTGTGATTTCCATTCAGCTGTGTTATTCCTCTCCATTTTTATTTCTTCTTTAGAGTTCTTACACTAGGGAGACCATACGATATTTACACATGTAGATCTGGTTTATTTCACTTATGAGCATATGTTCAAGATACATCCATTTATATAAGGACAGCTAATATTAATCACCTACAGAAATATCTGAATAGGAAACAAGACCTGGG
This sequence comes from Capromys pilorides, assembly GCA_004027915.1. NCBI lineage: Eukaryota > Metazoa > Chordata > Mammalia > Rodentia > Capromyidae > Capromys > Capromys pilorides. The sequence goes on along the minus strand of PVKN010000185.1, from coordinate 95,047 downwards.
ACCCAGATCCACTTGGGGTAGAATTTAGGGAGATGGGAGAAGTCAGCAGGATAGGCTAAGAAGGACCAGCGGAGGACCAGGAGTGCAATCAAGAAGAAATTATTCCCCGAGGCAAAGAAAATAGTGCGCACTGAGGGACACGCAAAAATAGCACAGTTGGAAACTCTTTTTAAAGCTTATGTCTATATGAGCCGAGTGAAAATTATTTTTCTTTCCCCCAACTGACCTCATCATTGAGAATATGAACGTGTAACTGAAATGCAGGCCCTAGGGAGGACGCACCAATGGGGAAGTCCTGATGCAAGCTGAACTCCGAGCCACACTGTATTTAATTTTGTTGGTTTCTATTGCCACGGCAGAGTGCAACCATCTCACGGGACCACAATGTTTCTCCAGCCAGGTTAGTTATACGTGTCATTCCATGATAATCATTCCAAGTCTGACTCCCAGCACAACTTCAGAGGTAAGTTCCAAGGTACAGAGATGTGATAAGTAAAATCCAGTTGTCACCTTGTATAAGAAGCGAGGGATAAGACATCCTAGAATTGCTATGGTGATAAGGATTAAGCGTGTGCTAAGAATTTCACCAACTTGCACAACTAGGATCTAGAAGGGGCAGCAGCATGCCAGCCTGGAGATCACCCCAGGACGGTAAGGTCTTGGAGCAGAGCCTGGAGACAAGGCCGCTCAGAAAAGGATCCACATGAACCTGCCCGGCTTCAGGTCCACGTGAGTCCACCAGCAGGTAGGAAGCCCTCCCAGGCCTCGTGCCCTACAATGTTCGGAGTGTTCTGTGCCTGTGATCAGGCCAGGTCTTGGGGTGGACATTGGCTAGGGAACGGAGACCGAGGACAGAGCTTTCTAGAGAAAGCGTAGCACTTTACACCAGGTGGCTTAGTAGGAGGTCAGGGACACATTCTATGAAAGCCATGCTCTTCAAGCCATTGCAAGGCAAAGAGAGCATCTGTTCTTGAGGCTGAAGGTTCACCTTCTACGTCAAATGCAATGAGCTCAACACCAGCCGCCTGGAATACAGAGACCGAGAAAGAACTGCAACGATAGCAAAACTTCCAGACGTCAGCGCTCCCAGAGGAGAGATCGCCCTCTGTCCCCCAGCACATTGTCATTCTATGGCAGCTCTGAACCCCAGGGGACCTACATTGTTTTTACTACTCTCTCACTCGATTTCACATTTTCTCATTTTCTCTACTTGTTCCTCTTTCCCTAAAATCTAGAGCTGTGTCTGAAATAGAGCCAGGCTTTGTCGACTTTTATGAAGAGATTTATGAAATAAGTACTGTTGATTAAATGTATAGGTGATATGTGAAAAAAAAAAGACAAGAAAGAAAGACAGACTGAATTCAGATGCACATGATGACTGCAGGGAGGCTTGGGCATGTTCCTTACAGTGACACTGCTTATTGACGAACAATCAGAGTTCAAGTCCCTTATCTCCACGGCTCCCGGCCACTCCAGCACACAGCACAAGGTTCAGCAAGGTGCAGAGAGCTCAGGGCTAGAGACAGACTCGATCCAGGCGGACCTGGGGGTTACGTCCTGCTCGGTCGCTGACCAACAAGGCAAGCTAGTTAAACTCTTTTTTAAAACAATGTGTGTCAGTGTAAGTGCACAGTATATGCCGGTGACACTCCTTGTGGAGGACTGTCACACAGGCAGGGCACACCTCACCTGTCAGCACCCCGCCCTCCCACCCTCTGCCCTCCCTCCTACCCTCGTCCCCTTCCATCTCTACAATGCGACCTGCCTGGACTTCACGCACCTTTTTTTGCTCTTCAAATTATTTACATTTTGAGTCTCCATGTTTGAGGAACCATCTGATAGTTAACCTTCTGTGACTGGTTTATTTTATTTAGTATTATGGCCTCAAGAGTCATACGTTTTCCTATAAATATCTTGAATTTGTCCTCCTTGATGGCAGATTATTACTCCATTGTGTTTAAGTGCTACATTTTCTTTATCCATTTAGGTCTTGAAAAAAATATAGGCCTTTTTTAATTCTTAAATCTCAGTTTCTTCATCAAAAAATATTAACAATAAAGGTACCTGTTGCATAGGACCAAATGACCGTGTAAGTAAAATAACACCTGTCAAACGTTCAGCACCATCTGATCTTAGTAAATACCTTGAAAAATATTACCCATTGTTACTGTAAGAATCAAACAACAACCTCTGCTAAGTGTCAGAGCACTTTGCATGCCTCCTTCCCCATGAAGGTGCCCGCCGAGCCTTTGATTTGCCTGCACTGTGGCAAATTCCATGATTTAACACAGAAAGAGTTTTTGTTAGAAAATGGCAAAAGAGACGCTTTAGGCATATATAAAATGTTGTCCAAGAGGGGCCACCGAGATAGCTCAGCAGTCTAAAGCACCTGCTTAGACAAGCTTAGGCCACCTCAGGGACCAAAGTTCGATCCCCAGTACCTCATGCTGTGCCAGCCCCGCCCCTAGGGCTGGCTGAGCCAGCCATAACATAAACAAATAAAATAAAATGTTATCACAGAATACGTTGTATTTTTGTTTGCATACAAAAGTAGTGAAACTTGCTCTTTGAATGGCATCAGTGAATCTTCCGTGGCTCTGCTGGAGCTGGCCTAAGTGTTTCTAGAAGACTTGGCCCCTCCGCACCAGGTGCAGCCTCTGCCTTGGAAATCATGGTGATATCATTTCTCTAACTTGTGTGTTCATCCCCCGTCCGGGCCCACAGGTTAAGCTTTCGTTCCACTCCCTTAGGGGCTCCAAATTTATGCTCACACTGCATAGACCTGCCAGGCCATGCAGCTCCATCCGGAGTCGAGAAGATGTTTTCTATGTCTGTGTTTTAAGACTAACAGTCTATGCCTAGACTTGGAGCAGTCATTCACCAAGCCTCTTACAGAGCAATTCTCAAGTGGGAGCTGAGGTAGGAAAGTCATATCAGAAGCAGATGTAGCAGCAAAGCTCTCCCAGAAGGTGTCCAGCAGACCAGCCAGACGGTCCACTACCCAGGAAGGCCTTTCACTCTCCGTGGATAATGAAGGCATCGATTCGTCCCTGTGATGTCCTGAGCAGCTCGCATGTTCTAGGAGCTCTAGCAAATTCTCGCATGGGGTTGTGTGGCGTTGGCACCCCGACAACCCTGATGTGCTGTTCTGAGTAACCGGACACCAGGAGGAAATGTAAATGCGCACCATGCGGGCCCAGCCCAGCTTGCTCCTTACTGCCTTTCCCCAAATGTCATGGTGCACACGCAGGTGCACGCCTCGAAAATCTGGCTATAAACCAGAGCAGGCAGTTACTGGCTCAGCCACGAGCCCCTCCAGACGCTGCCTCCTCCCCACAGCTTTTAGGAACCTGGAGTCTGTTGTAGTCTACCTCTCTCTCCCTGTGACCAAATGTTGTCCACAAATCCAAATTGAAAGAAGCTGGCTGGGTGGCAGGGGGCAGGCCAAGGCACTGAGGACAGAACCCGGACAGGGAAGCCCGGCTGACCGTCTCCTGCCTCTGACTTCTGAGGAGACGGTGTCCCGGTCGCCTCTGAGGCACAGAGAACCTCGGGCACTGAAACAACCATCTCAAAGTGGATCCACTTTCGCACCTTTGCGCGCAGGTCAGTGCTCTTCTCAGGAGACAGTCAGCATGGCTGGTGCAGTCCTGGTGGCACCTGGGACCTTCTAAGGCTGCTCGTCAGCTGTGCAGGGATTGCGCGGAGGGGGAAGGACGCCAGCGCCTGGTCTCGCTTGCCTGATGGTGGGCACCCGAATGTGGCACGGAGCAGCCTGTCGGCAGGTCTGTCTGCCTGAACAGCATCTCCCCCGAGATGTTCTCTGGCTCATCTAGCATAGAAGAAATTTCCTGCCACTTTAGTCATTTTCTTTGAACTAACAAAGACGAGCTGTTTCAAATTAAGATTTTAGAGTTGGGAGCCCAAGGGAATTGTATTCTCCACTGGAAAGTAGCTAATCTATTGCTTAAACCAACACACGTGAAGCTTGTCTAGTTAACCACCAAAATAAGAACCGGAGGTAGCTCACACTCCTGAAACCTTAATGATCAATCATAAGAAAGAAATTTCTTTGAAATCTTATATTTTTCTCATGCTCCAAATTGAAGATTATCTTCCTCCTACTCTACACTGTCTCTCTGCGCTTCTTTCTGTGTTAAACTATGTCCCCAAAGTTTTCTTCTAAGGTACTGGGGATTGAGCCCAGGGCCTTCACACTGAGCGACATCCCCAGCATTTCTATGATGTTATTTAGGGACAAGGTCTGCCTAAATCAAGTTGCCCAGGCTGGACCTAAACATGCAACCCTCCTGCCTCAGCCTTTTAGAGTGCGAGGATTGCAGGTTCACCCGGTCCAGATTTTTCAAATTAAAACTGATCCTTATAAAGGCTCCGTCTTGTGGACACCGGAGCTCCACCTTCTCCCAGGACACGGCTCTGCACCATCTGCATTCTAGAACGCGCACGTTTCAGGGCGGGAAGCCTGCCTGGACCCCAGCAGCCCTGCTTCCCCGCAGGAGAGGCGAGGGACGAAGGCGGCAAAGTATGCAGCTGCCTGACACCTGGTTCTAGTTGGTACTGGACCAGGGACAAATTCTGTGCCTGCCCATTCTGTGCCATCCTCTGAAGGCCGATCCCTTCCTCGCAGCGACAAGAGCGCCGCTGCAGATGAGGAGGATGCGGTAGCATTAGAATTTCTTCAGCGGCGCTGAGCCACACAACGTCCTGTACGTCCATGGTGGATTTCTCCTCTCACCCAGGCCTCGAGATCAAACAAAGGCTGCTCGCGCCACTGAGACAGAGTCACGTGGGGAGGAGGACTTCCGGCCTTCCGGAGCCTTCAGGACTCCAGGCGCCCCTGAGACTCCCCCTCCTACATCCTAATGAATTGAGCGATTCTGTTTATACTGGCTTGATTCAATCCCGAGGCGCTGCGCCTGCGTGGAGACCAGACTCTCAACCACCGGGCGGTGGGAACTGAGAACCCCAGCCCAGGCGCACACCCTGGGGACGTCACACAGGACTCCAGGCACGGAGGCGTCCACCTTCTCCTTTCCTTTCTCGCACTCATGAGAGAAACATTAAAACCACTGTCCCTCGAGCTCTACCCAAAGCCTGTACTGTTTAGACAAACATTTCCCCACTCTTCCTTAGAAAACAATGAAGGGTGGGGGTCTTTGTTATTGTTGGCGTTACAGTGGCCTGGGAAGCCTGAGGCCCATTCCAGGCTGGGATTGTCTCCAAGTCTGGAAACACCGTGAGCTCAGACTTTAGCTCTCTGAGCCCAGGTGTTCTTCCAGCAGATGGCCTGGAGTCAACCCTAGGGCTGAACTGTATGGAAGCAATCGCGCAAGGAAGCTATCGCAGGGCAGCGCGTTCTGCTCGAGGCCTGGGGTCCGCACTGAGGCTGAGCCCAGACGCTCCTCCGCAGTCAGCCCGCCATCAATCCCGACTCTCGCTCTCTGGCTCAGACCGTGGAGACGCTCCTGATCTTAAACTATGTGTCTTCCCTGGTTCACTGAAGTTGGCCGCAGGGCATGCTTGCTAGGACAGTTTATGGGTCAAGTCAGCTGACACCTGAGAAGGCACTTGCTTATCACAGGGCCTCAAATTTGTGCAACACAAAAGATAGTCTGCCATAAGAGAGTCCCTGCCCGCAGCCTCAGCCCCTGTCTTTGGGAACCTAAAACATGAGTGGGGGCAGCGTTTACAGACACCGTAAAAGACATCAGCCTAAAACCATACGCGATGAGCAGCACAGAACTTCAGAGAAAGGAAAGATTGAAGCGAGAGTGTTTCAGAGGATTTCACAGAAGAACACACCTAGAGCTGGGGAATTGCGTAGGATTTGGTTACGCTGAAGAGAGGAGGCAGTCGTTCGAGATGGAAAAGCAGACCTCGGAAGCAGGGTGAGGGCCTGGGAGAGAGGCCAGCGGGTAGACCCTGTGGGGCAGCTGGGCCAGCCGCGTGCCACGGTGGAATGAGACTGGCAAAGCAGATCTAAGTAAGACTGGGATAAGCAACGGCTTTGTGACAGTTGAGGCTGAATCGGGAGAAGGTCAGTGAAGTTCCTAAGCAGATGCGTAAGGTGACAATCAAGAGCAGGGCGGGTTGCGAAGGGGGCAGAAGGGGAAAGCTAGGCAAGGTGGCGGACTACCGCAGAAGTCCGCTTGTGAAATAACAGCAGAAGCCACGTGGCGGGGCATCCCTGGGGGCTACCAAAGTGAGCACAAGGCCAGCCGAGCTGCACAGCGAGACCTTGCCTCGAAGAAATAAAATAACAGCAGACAGAAGTGATTAGATCAGGGCCAGTGAGGTGGCTCAGCAGGCTAAGCCCCTGCTTAAGCAAGCGCAGGGACCAGGGTTTGATCCCTGGCATCACATGCCAGGCCGGCCCCCACCCCTGGGGTGAGCTGAGCCTGCTCGGAGATCAGGCATGATGAAGCAGGCCTGTCATTCCAGAGCTGGGGAGGCCGAAACCAGGAGGATCACTGTGAATGCGAGCCGCACAGTGAGACCCTGTCCCAAATTTTAAAAAAAGAAAATAACTGGATCCATGAGAAAGGGTTAAAGCAACAGCCAATGAAACTTAAAGGATGAACTATATCCATGGTTAGCATCAAGATGGACAAAGGAGAGGAAGAGGCAGAATGCATCGGCAAAATCTCTGAGTTTTGAGATCTACAGCGGAGGTTGTGATCTAATAGGCTGTACCACTATCACCCTCTTATCACAGCTGCCTGCAGAGTTCTAAGTTCCTTAGATGCGTTTCACGTGACAAACTGACACCCCATCTTATCCATTTTATAATATCAAACTTTAGGTTGATTGTTCATTCATTGCTTCAAAAAATATTTCTTGGAGTCTTTTCTGTTTCGAGCACTGCCGGACATCAGGGTTAAACCAAGAACCACTGAAGTACCTGCCACTGAGCACTTTCAAGCCTTTGGTACTTGAGGGTAGGAGAGGAAAAACGAACCGGTGGCAAATACAAGTTAAATTTTATGACCTGTAAGTGCAGTTGATAGGTTCTGGCCCCTGTATGAATTGCTGAATCATTATGGTGGTCATCTAACAGGGCCAAAGCCCTTAGGACAAAAGCTCGTCTTCTCCAAGACCACGTCCCCCTTCTTCTCCAACTCAGCCCAGGACATAATTTCCTTCCACCCTTCCCGCCACCTCAGGGAAGACCCCCCATCCGCTCCTCAGGTGTATCTAAACGTCCCCTCCAAACTCCATCCCTGGCAAAAGGCCATAAGAGCCTTAGCCTCCCTTTGTTCCGAGAACGAGAGAGAGAGAGAGAGAGAGAGAGAGAGAGAGAGATCCTCATCCTCCCCCACACTCTCCCGCATCCTCAAAGACAATAAAACCCCTTTCCCTTTTTCCTTCTGCCTGTTTCTCTGCTGCGCTGGCACCTGAAAAAACCTATTACAAATTCCACATGTCACTGCCAAAGAGCTTTAGGAACAGCACCAGCACTGAACGGAAGGGCTGGGGAAGCCTCCCATTACACGACAGTGCCTTGAGAATCCTGCTTTTTTCTTCTGAGTAGGTCCAGTTCTGGCACATGGAAGAGATGAACAGGACTGCGAAGATACAGTTCTTCTTCCGACCCTTCTCCTTGGACCCTGAGGTCCAGATGGCAGTCTTCGTGGCCTTCCTGGTGATGTACCTGACCACGCTCAGTGGAAACGCCACCGTGGCTGCCGTGGTCCAGACCAACCCTTGCCTCCACGTGCCCATGTACTTCTTCCTAGCCAACCTGGCAGTTCTGGAAATTTTCTATTCCTCTTCCATCGCGCCCCTGGCCTTGGCCAACCTCCTCTCGATGGGAAAAACTCCTGTTTCCCTCGCAGGTTGCGGAGCCCAAATGTTTTTCTTCATCTTCTTGGGAGGGGCTGACTGTGTCCTCCTGGCAGTCATGGCTTACGACCGGTTGGTGGCCATCTGCCAGCCGCTGAGATACGCCCTGCTCATGCGCTGGCGCTTGTGCGTGGAGCTGGTGGCAGGCAGCCTGGCGCTGGGCTTCCTGCTGTCCCTGCCCCTGACCATCTTAATCTTCCACCTCCCCTTCTGCCGCAGCAACGAGATCTACCACTTCTACTGTGACATGCCTGCAGTCCTGTGCCTGGCCTGCGCGGACACGCGAGTGCACCAGGCGGCGCTGTACGTCGTCAGCGTCATCGTCCTGAGCGTCCCCCTCACCCTCATCTCCATCTCCTACGGCTTCATCGCGGTGGCCGTGTGGCAGATCCGCTCGGCCGAGGGCCGCCGCCGCGCCTGCTCCACCTGCTCCTCCCACGTCCTCGTGGTCCTCCTGCAGTACGGCTGCACCAGCTTCATCTACCTGTCCCCCAGTTCCAGCTACTCCCCCGAGATGGGCCGGGTCGTGTCTGTGGTCTACACGTTCATCACCCCTATTTTAAACCCCTTCATCTACAGCATGAGGAACAAGGAACTCAGAGACGCCCTAAAAAAGGCACTGAGAAAGCTCTAGGTGGGCTGGTTCCGCGCTTTGCTGAAAGGGAGCATTTCTGGGGGTGAGCGCCATGCGATTCGTGATCGTGCTGGCGCCGAGCCGGGGTGAGGTCCTCAGTTTGATCTACTGCACTTCACAAAATTTAGCAAATAAAAATGAAAGTTAAAAAAAAAAAAATGAAAGTAGTTGTGCTGTGGTGCACACGCATAAAACAAGAATGTCGTGAGCAAACTGAGATAGGCAGCCCGTCGTTGGGAGACTATCAGGAAAAAAACTAGCCATGTTGTTTTCCTGAAAATAAAGCTATGGACTGTATCAATTATTATGAAGGCACTACTAACGTGTTTTGGAACTATCATATTATTTCTAATTAAAAATTTAAAAAAATTTTAAAAGAGAAGAAAGCTATGTCACATAGAGTAACATGATGCCCCGGATGGGAATGAAAAGAGGTGGCTCAAGATTTATCAGATAGCAGGCCGATGAGATGGCTCAGCAGTCTAAAGGGCCTGCTTTGGCAAGCTTAGGCAACCACAGGGACCATGGTTCGATCCCCAGCACCACAAGCTGTGCCAGCCCCACCCCCAGCGCAGGCTGAGCGGGCCGTAGCACGTGGTAGACTATCTGGCCTACCCCATAGCAACCCACAGTATCACCATCTTCGCTTTTAGAAAAGGAGACGAGACTGGGGTGAGGTCACTGTGTACCCTGAGCTCTGGCGTGACCGCTGGAGGCAACCGCGGGGGGCGCCCCACCCAGGTCCCCGCCCCACCCAGGTCCCCGGGCCTCCAGGCCCCGCCTCCCTGCCTTCCCAGGGGCAGGGCTGAGCCGGAGGATCAAGGCATTCCTTTCGGGATCAGAAGGTCACGTTGTAGAACACTGACCAGCCCTGCTTACTGAGGAGCCAAAAGAGGAAAAGAAGACCAAACCAGCTGGCAGCGTGCAGGGGAGCTTCCCGCGGGCCTTTCCTGGCTTGTTAAGCGCAGCGAGGACTCCGGCAGGGCTCAAGTTGAAGGGCGTCCCTGCAAGAAAAAGGACGGTAAGGAAGGAGAATGTGGTTTAATTCACTAAGTGAAACCAGAGGAAGACACGAGGCGGGCACCACCGAGCCCACAGAATCTTGCTCGAGCATCTTGGGTAAGCACCGGAGAGGAAATGCCTCCGTGGAACAAGGAACGAGGAGGAACGAGCTTGCTAGCTCCTCCCACCCCCGCCCACTCCCTCCCTGACAATTGCAGTCGCCCAAGCTCTGCGTTTGGTCCGGAGCAGATGTCTGTCTGTCCACCAACAGCTGTCAACCTCTGGTCCCGCCGCATCAGCACGGATTCTCTATCTCGCCTGCCTCTCCACTCCTCTTTCCTCTAGAGCATCTCCAGCTCCTCCTCCAGGAGGTTCTGTCCCGGTCTTTCACCAAACCAGTCGCCTTCCAGATTTCTTCTAGTTTCGTAACTTTCTACAACTTTTCATCTGGAAATAGTCACAGTACATCGCGAAGATTTTGTTCTGAAGAACCGTTCCTTTTTTAGGACCTGTCAACTGAGTTTCTATTAATTCATTTGGGTTATTTACACTTACACATTTGGTATCAAATGAAGTTCCATAAATGATTGAGATGAGAAGGACAGGAGAGGGAGTGGGGGAAAGAGATATATCTATGTACATGAGGACAGCGTGGACAGTTGTGCACTTGGTTTCTACTGGTCTGTGGGAAGGAGCCGTTAATGCCTGAGTGTGTGCATGCGTGTGTTTGTGTTTCTTTTTTTTCTTCTTCTTTCTTAATTTCTTATAACCGTTTTTCTGATTTTACATGCATATATCCAGTAATGTGAACAACTAATCTGAAGACAGCATTATGCAATACAACAAGTACTGTTGAATTCATATTCTGTTTACAGAAATTCTGTATCATTTCTAATATTTTGTTTTTTAATACTATTCTGTAAAAGCTGGGCATGGTGGTGCACACCTGTAATCCCAGCACTTGGGAGGCTGAGGCAGGAGGATCAGTGTGAGTTTGAGACCAGCCTGGGCTACAAAACTGAGTTCAAGGCCAGCCTGAACTGCATAGAGAGACCCTGTCTCAAAAAGACCAAAAGAAAAAAAATTGTAGTTTGTATTCCTTTAAAAAATAAAAAACTTAAAAGTGACATTTCATAGTTTTTTAAATCGTTCTCATTTTTATATTTTAAAGAGAATTTTAAAAAGTAAAAAAAAAAAATAGAAAACACAGAATTTCACTAAACAAAATGATAGGAATTCAGTAATGATTGTTAGATTACATATTGTTGTCTTCAAATTAGTTTTTCAGATTACCAGATATAAGCATGCAAAATTGGTCAAAAAGAAATTAAAAAGAAAAGAGATAGAGCCAGCCAGGTAGCTCAGCAGACAAAAGCGCCTGCTTAGGCAGAGTGTAGGGGCCAGGGGTTCGATCCCTGGCATTCCATGCCAGCTCTACCCACAGGGCATGCCGAGGCAGCGATGGAGACTGGGCTTGGAGGCACAAGCACCTGTAATGCCAGCACTTGGGAGGCTGAAAACAGGAGGATCACCGCAAGTCCGATCTATGTAGTGAGACCCTGTACACCCTGTAGACCTGTACTAAATCATTAAAAAAAATTTTTTTAAAGGAGACAGAGAAAAAATAATTAAGCATTAATTGTGTAAAAACACCACATCTTTTTTTATCTGTTCCTCAGCTGATGGGCATTTGGGTTGTTTCCCAGATTTAGCTATGGCAAATTGTGCTGCTAACAGACATGGGTGCTCATATATCACTGTGGTGCAATGTTTACAGTTCTTCTGGAAAAGAGAACTTTAAAAAGTAAAATAATGAACTGAATTGGACATGATTTAACATGCGTCGTCACCTCATGCGGCGGAGTCTTAGTAAACACCAGTCTTTCCAAAACGCCTGCAAATCCTCTGTTCACGCAAATCATCCACTAAATCCTGCAGAATTCTGCCAGGGGCTGGAACTGAGATGCTACCTTACTGCCGTGAAGCCCGGAAGAAGTGACGTGTGTATCTGTGTCTGTGACTTCACCCAGTGAGGGAAGGACACCGTCGGGTAGCTGGCAAGGCCTCAGGAGGGAGCGCGCGTCCTTCGGCTCTCTGTCCCACCATGCGCAGCACTTACTGGACCCAGGTGACCCACCACAGAGAAACGCACTGCACTGTGGGGAGCGTGGGTCTTGCTCCTCATGAAAATTATGTGTTCCTGCCGGGCGTGTTGTTGGGGGTCTGTGACCTCAGCACTCTAGGGGCTGAGGCAGGAAGATGGAAGGCTCAGCCGGCTAACTGAGTGACTTAGTGAGATGTGGTCTCAAAAGGAAAATTTTAAAGGGCTGGGGATATGGCTTAGTGTGAAATCCCTGCATCCAATTATTCAATTGTAAATATATGAATATTCACTCAGAAAATGCTGATACGCTGTAACTTGCTCCGAAGCTCGTGTTACTGATGTTATATCGCCTTCGCAAACATTGGCAAGCTGGCTTCCTCTACATAGATGTGTACAGGACCCTCATTTCCATTTACTGAGTTCGCACTGCTAGAATTAACTTACCGGACTTCCAGCTTTGTTCTTGGGTCTCACAGTTATGCCTGGAGATCACACACTGTCCGTTGAGAGTTACTGTAGCATACAGTGGCCCTGTCCAAGGAACACGAGGGCAGGCAGCCTCTCCTGTGGTCTGAGAAAGTGAGAGACAGGAAACCCAAGAAAGCTCACCTGTGCCAGATGGGGGGATGGGGCTGGACACAGGTTGGCAACAGCAAAGACGCAGATTCCAGAAGAGGGGAGCGCGAGGTTTTTCACCATGCCATAAAGGCATAGGACAGATAAAAGAGGCCTTTGTTGACTTTAAAGACATGAAGGGAATCCGAGGGAGACGTGGGGGGATGCTCCGACCTGAGACAAAGGAAGCTGAGACTTGTACAGACTTTCGCCAGTGCTGGAGTTTGAGGGGCAGGTTTACTGACAGCTAGGGAGCTGATTGGGGTCTCCCTTGTGCCCCAGGAGAAGTGAGAAGAAATTGCGTCCAGGACTGGTTTGGACAAGAAGGGGGAGGTGGTCTCTGCGAGCATAAGCTGTTGTGTTGAGGACTTCAGCCATGTTAGACAACCGCCATATAATTCAGCAACTCAGACAAGGGCTGGACCCTACTTTATTGGTATCTTTTCAATACACATAGTGATCACATCCATCATAGAGCATTTGTACCTTTACACGGTAAAACTTGGTTTGTCTTCCCCACTGCCCTACCCTCCCTCTGCCCATTTTAAATGCTCTCCCTACCTTGCTGGTCACAGCAGAGCCACCCTGCCTCTGGCTTCAAGATGCCCTCTTCTCTGCTCACATGCCAGTTGTATCTGCAGCATCCTCTCGACACGTCAGCAGGCCCTGGACTAGAGCGGCAGCCAGAGAGATGAAAGGGGTCCGAAGCCTACAGAATTCACGACAAAGGTAAAACCAGCAGGAGCAAGCGACTGATGGGTGTACAAGGCAGGTTCGGGGGTACTCTTGTCTTCATTGGCGGTGACAAATATGCACTATAAAAAGGAAGGGAACGACTATAGCCATTATAAAAATGTATCATTGGCAAGGTGTTGTTAGCACAATAAGGAATGTGACGTTAGGGCACTTAGGGCACTTAGGGCACATGTGATATGTAAACTTGGGGTGCAAGGAGCTGAAGCCCTTAGATATCTAAGTTCTAGTATAAGGATGGGCCTTGTTACCCTAGGACAATGTGTTTAGAGCAATTACTTGCTAGATACATTTTCAAACACTATTCCTCTCTCAAGATTCTTTTAGTAGGGCTGGCCAAATAGTTCATTGGATTAAAGTGCCTGCTTAGGCAGATGCAGCAAGGATGGGTTGGATCCCTGGCATACCATGCTGCCCCAACCCCCAGGGCACGCTGAGACGGGATTGAGACTGGGCATGGTGGTGCAAGTCTGTAATCCCAGCACTTGTGAGGCTGAAAATAGGAGAACTGCTACGAGTCCGATCTATGTAGTGAGATCCTGTAGATGCTGTCCTAAAATACATGTGTGTGTGTGTGTGTGTGTGTATATGTGTGTATGTTTGCATGTATTTGGTACAGGGTCTCACTATGAAGCTCAGACTCATAGTGATCCTCCTGTTTCGGCCTCTCTAGCCCTGGGATTACAGGCGTGCACCACCACACCTGGTCTTAGTGGCTGGGGCAGGGTTGACACTGCGTGAGGTATCGGGGATCAAACCCAGGTCCTTGTGCTTGGCTAGGCAGGCACTTAGAGAGCTGAGCTATCTCCACAGCACTCTCTCAAGATTTTTAACATTTATTTTTAACTTTGCTAATATCAGTCACCACTGGAGAGTATGGCTTTTAAGTCTAATAATTACTGAGAGTTTAAAGCTCACCATGGCATAAAAAAGAGGGTAGCAAAATCCAGTGATAACTTCTATAGCAACCAATAGTTCTTATGAACTAATAAGAACTAAAATAGTTGTAAAAATTCCTTTTCATACAAGCAAGAATTTGTAAATTTTTTTTGTAAATACTTTTTGAGAAACTGATTTCCTATCAGCTTTGAGTTCATATGTATTATTATTAAAAAGTCAATCTTCAAAATTTTCAAAATTTGCTATGTTCAAAATTCATTCAGCATCAGCTGGCCAAACAGCTCAGTGGATTAAAGTGCCTGCAAGCAGGCACAGGGGTCGGGGGTTTGATTCCCCCAGCCTGTTGTACTGACCCTGCTCCCAGGGCACACTGAGATGGCAATTGGGACTGGGCGTGGTGGCGCATGCCTGTAACCCCAGCTCTTGGGAGGCTGTAAACAGGTGGATCACTATGAGTCCCATCTAGAAGTGAGACCCTGAACATCCTGTAGACCCTTCCCTAAAACAACAAAAAAAAAATTGAGTCAGCATACTTTTTAATTATTATTATGGCTGGCTCAACGTGCCCTTGGAGTGGAGCTGGCACAGCATGTGATGCCAGGGATTGAACCATGGTCCCTGAGGCTGCCTAAGCTTTCTTAAGCAGGCACTTTAGACCACTGAACCATCTCACCAACCCTATATACTTGACAGAAAAAGGGCTCATCATTGCTTTAATTGTTATTGAGAAACAAGTTGCTAAATTTGATTTTTTAAAATTTAAAATAGAGTCTTTCACTAATTATAACAAAGATGTTTTATGAGTAAGGCAACCCTCAAATGATCCTCCTCTAGAAGAAAGACATAGAATGAAACAGACAAAAGTAGAAGGAGGAAACACTACAAGACAGGCCTAACAAAATTACTGGGGCTCAGCATCAGCCGTGGGCTATAACAGTTATTACAACTGCAGTGCTACTGGCCGACAGAGCTTCCTACAATGAAAGAAAAAGGGTTTCAAGCCATAAAACCTGCGTTTCCTGTGGGGCTCAAGGCCGAAGATGATGAAGGCATCAGGCAGCCTCAGTGGGGTTCTACCCACTCACCTGCAGATGGGAATAGTAATCTCATCCATGCAGGAGCAGTGCTGGGACGTAAGCCATGTTGGCCCTGTGATGCTGAGCTGCCGCAGGGAGGCCTGCTATTGGGCAGAGAGCTGAGACCATCGGGGATGTAACCAACCATGACAGCAAGAAAGCATAGAGGGCCATGAGTCCAGCTGTTTGGAAGACCAGTGCTAAGAATGGCTGGCTTTTAACGACCATCACCAGCAGCAGACACCGCAGGCAATTTAATAATCATCACGTCATATATCTGCACAACTGTAAGGCACTGAAGTTAGTAGGATTTGCACTGGGAAGTCCAGGGAAGCAGAGCTCCCAGAGATTAAGTCTCGGAGGTCACACAGCGGGCGCAGAGTGCAGCCGGTTGATGACCTGCTCCAGGGTCTGCTGGGCCCCAGGTCCCCAGCTGTGCTAGACTTTATGGCCCACTGGACTTTGTGACCCAAATCATCTGACTGTTGGGTCTTTTTTTTTTTTTTTAATTTTATTTTATTTATTTATTTGTTTGCTTGTTGTGTTTGTTTGTTTCTTTATTTATTCATTTTGTGGCTGGCTCAGCCTGCCCTGGTGGTGGCGCTGGCGCAGCATGTGGTGCCGGGGATCAAATTGCAGTCCCCCGCAGTTGCCTGAGCCCTCCTAAGCAGGCGCTTTAGACCACTGAACCATCTCGCCGGCCCATGACTGTTGGGTCTTAAGTGGCCAGCATATACATAATCAGTCAAGGAACAGTACTGCTCAGTGTCATAAGACTCAGTTTTAATTCTAAGCCGATCCGAACTCCTAACGGACCACTTGGAGTCTCATCCACATGATTTTGATTGGAATCGGTAGTATCTTTAGAGTAGAAACCTTGCAGATCCAGGGGCCGAGCTAGGAGTTCCTAGTGGAATTCTCTCTGTCCTTTCCTCCGGCATCGTTTAGGGCTCCTTCTATGCACTTAAAGGCCTCAACTTGGGGAAAGGTGCTTGCTGTTTTGTCCTGAGTTTGCTGGGAGGGTCAGTGATGAGAACCCAGCTGCTTCGCTGCCTGGGGAGAGAAGGCCGAGATCTGGTTAATCACTGACTGCTCAAAGGAGCCCTACCTGCCAGCCCCTCTTCCACCTCCAAGTCACCAGGAGGTAAGGGTGACAGGGTAACCCCATGCCCCACCCACCACACAGAGCCGATTCCTAGGGTCTTACCTGCTGAACTGCATCAGAAAGTTAAATGAGATGGTGCGTGCACCCTGACAGAGCACGGAGTAGGCCCACAGCCGACTGCCCTCCAGGGGCTGCTGGGCCTCTGGTCACTGTCCAGCCAAG
This sequence comes from Capromys pilorides, assembly GCA_004027915.1. Classification (NCBI taxonomy): domain Eukaryota; kingdom Metazoa; phylum Chordata; class Mammalia; order Rodentia; family Capromyidae; genus Capromys; species Capromys pilorides. The sequence continues at coordinate 78,773 of PVKN010000185.1, read as the reverse complement.
CACACTCAGGTCATGGCGTTCTCCTCCTCCATGAACAGAGCTCTAGAAAGCTCCCTCAGTTCAGGAATAGACAGGGAAGCTGAGTTGATTTTTTTGTAAATAAAATTCAGTGTGATGTTGCTGCCAGATGCAGGGGGCTTAGGGCTGATGCTCTGGGTTTGCTTCCGACCTCCAGCAGCTCATCACGCATTTCCACATCAGGTGGATACATTTCCAAGTTAGCAGGGGAAATTCTTTTTTGAAACAGGGTCTTTCAGAGCCCTGGAGTGCTACCGACATAGCACCTTCCTTCTGGTGTGGACGAGCCCGATCCAGGGCTAAGCCATAATTAACAAAATCTATGTTAATTAGACTTCGTCCCTGGTGCTCTTGGGGATGGGGAACGCATCGGCATGACGGCAGGCACAGAGCAAGCCAGTCAAGGTCCAGGTTGGCTCAGATTCCCCCGATGCTCCCCTCCACCTGACTCGCTCCAGCGGTCTGGAACATGTTCCGAAGTCGTGCTCCACCTAGACCAGAGGCCTGGCCCAGATGCACAGCTAGCGGCCCGATCTCCTTCGAGCAGGGTCTTGGAGCAGGCAATTGTGCGACGTTAAAAATTAAAGTGGTAATGACCTGGGCCAACCAAATGTGAGCACATTTCCTGAGTACAGAGGAAGGGACCTGTTAGGGTTTGTATCTAGTTGTCTTCCCAGAGCCTCAGGTAAATCACGGGGCGGTGGCCGCTGCAGGAGCATCGCCTGGCTCGAGGGGCGGGGACAGGGAGGTGCTAACAGTTAAACTGACAGCCTGCTCTTCCCTACTCATCTCCCTCCACCCCACCCCACCCCCCAAGGCCCGGTGCCTCTCCTGGAGGTACGAGCAGATCATCCTGGACACGGCAGCGTCCTGGCCTCTCTTCCAGACCCTGTCTTGAGGTCTCGCTATGCAATTCAGGCTGCTTTAAACTATGAAACCGGGGCCGGCGAGATGGTTCAGTGGTCTAAAGCGCCTGCTTAGGAGGGCTCAGGCGACTGCAGGGACTGCAGTTCGATCCCCGGCAACACATGCTGCGCCAGCGCCACCACCAGGGCAGGCTGAGCCAGCCACAAGATGAATAAATAAAGAAACAAACAGACACAACAAGCAAACAAATAAATAAAATTTAAAAAAAATAAATAAATAAACTATGAAACCTCCAGTAACTCTGCGCTAAATAAAACTTTCCTTCCCTAAGCTTGTGTGTCGGGTATTTGTTCCCAAAACGAGAGAAGAGTAACTAAAATAGGACCTGTACCAGTCCTGGGAGAGGATCAGTTTCCCCACGGAAGGCTGATGGCATGCCTTCTCAGACCACGTACTCTGCTTTAATGAAATCCTTCCCTGGTTTATGCATTTATTTATTCATTTATTGGCGGGACCCGGGTTTGAATTCTTGACCTTGCACCTGCCAGGCAGGCACTTGTGCCTTGGAGCTACCTCCCTGACCCCTTTCCCTGGTCTTTAAAATAGGCTTATCCATCTTCTCATTCATTCAGTGAACAGTTATTGATCATCACACTAGACCTTAGCAGACTGAGATGCATTCTCACTGTAGGAAATTATATATACGCAAAGAATAAAGACACATGTAAAACAAATTATAAAATTAAGCGAAGAAGCTTGCTTTTATCTTTTTAATATTTATTTATTTATTCCATACAGGGTCTTGTTATGCAGTTTGGACTCTTAGTGATCTTCCTGTCTCAGCTTCACCAGCTCTGAGGTTATAGGCATACCCCACCACGCCCAGATTTGGTGGCTGGCATAGCATGCCTGGGGTTCCGGGACCGGCGTGGCATGTAGTGCCAGGGGATCAAACCTGGGTCCTTGTACTTGCCAGACAGGCCCTTATGGTGCTGAGCTATCTCCCCAGCCCCAAAGCTTGTTTGTAATAGTTGCACAGGATATTCTCCTGGATACTCTACCATTTGTTCAACTGTATGCATTCTCCAATTATGATGGGGAGAACATATTAGGAATTACAGACACTGCTGCTTTTCACACAACTGCTACCCTGTTCTTGGCTCTTAGAAGTACAGAGACAATGTACAAAGGCACAGGTGCGTGGTTACAATGAAGGGACAGTGCAGTACCAGATGCAGAATGTCCTGTCACTAGGAACAGGAGGGGAGTCCTCATACCTAGCATTGCATATTGGCTCAGCCCACTTCCCTCCCAACAGAAAACCCTTCTGAAAAAATGCAGCGCCCTTTATCTGTGACACTACCGGCCCAGCGTACAGTTCAGTCCGGCCTAGGATAGTTTGACGTCACACCTGACACCCACTAGGTAGTGCGTGTGCAGCTACTGAACACAACGCTTCTGTACAAACCAAGAAGCCCAAAGCATACCATGCTGGAGGGAGTGAGAAACTGTAAGAAAAGCCCAGCGGTGAGTCCTCTAGCTGCGAACCACAGAGGGACCCGCTGAGAGACAGCGCACTGAAGACCAGGGCTGGAAACTCTGGCCGATTCCGCTCAGCCTTGGAGCGAAGCACCTATGGCAGAGGGGCGTGGCCTTTGCGTCAGGGGTAAGCTGCAGCTGCCTGGTGAAATAAACCATTCGTATTTATCTGCTACGCTCAGGATGGCTTCTATTTTTTGACTATTTAATTTATTTATTTGATACAGGGTCTTATTATGCAGTTTGGTGCCATAGTGATCCTCCTGTCTCAGCCTCCCCACCACTGGAACTACAGGCGTGCGCTGTCCACGCCTGGCTTCGGGCCGGCTCCACATACGGTACCAGGGATCGAACTTCGGTCCTTGCACTGGCCAGGCAGGCACTCAGACCAGTGAGCCACGTCCCCAGCCTCCAGGATGGTTTTTAACGCGTGGCTGAGAACTGGAAATCCCTCTCGTTAAACATCAAATTCAACAGAGAAAAAATCGAAAAAACCATAACAGAGATGCCTCTCCTCCAATCAAAATGTTCCTGCCTTACACATCAGCTAATAAGTGAGGGCAGCGGGCAGGGAAGGCGGGCGGGGCGAGCGGCCTCTGTACCTGGCGCTGGGTGCCCCACCCACCACCACCGACACCCTGCGAGGAGCACGGCTCCTCCCTCCAGGCCTCCTAGGGTCGCAGCACAAATAAACTGTGAATGGCGCACCCACCGAAGGTTGCCGGGAGGAAGGCAAGGTGGCCTTGGGACATTCCAGAGCTGTCATTTTCACCTCTGGGCACAGGTGGCCGAGAAGAATTGAGGCTACTGTGGAGCACCTCTGCCTCTCGGCAGTGTGCAGCGGGCTTCCTCATCATCACACAGGGCCTCGAGACATCCTGGTGACCACGGAATCCGGAAAAGTGTCCACGCTGCACAGCCAGGCTCTCTCCCTGCTGTGGAGGTCACCCAGAGGACACAGAGTCAAGGGGCCACAGGACAGTCACTCTGCGGCTGGGAGCTGGGACCTAAACCACATCCAGCACTTAGGCAAGAGCGAGCAGGAGCCTGAGCAGTGCCACAGACACCCGCAGCTGGCCTGGGGCCAGGCCACTGTGCCGGGGCTCGGGTGGGGGTGCTCCTGGACCCTTCTTGCTTGCCCCGCCCCATTCCGTTTCCTCAGCAGCATCTGCCAGTACTGCCCGTGCAATGGGGAGGAAGGATGTGCTGCATAGCGCGTTCTGCACCCCGGCTCCTCTCTGAAGAGAGGAGGCGGCCATGGAAGGGATGCCCAAGGGCACTCCAGGAGCGCCAGCGGTGTTACCCAGGCTTGGAGAGTGACGCGGCATTTGGCACTGCCATTAACGAGTAGCAATTTCCTTAGGTTGTGTTCCTGTTTCAGAAACTGGTTTATGATGAAAAGAACAACTCGGGGCTTGCCAGGTAGCTCAGTGGACTAAAGCTTTTTATTTGCCTATGCAATCCTACGCTCAATCCCTAATGAACTAGGAGGAGTACTGAGTACTAGTACTGGTACTCACTCAGTGATTGGGCAAACTCACTCGACCCTGAGGACCAAGGTTTGATCCCCCGCCCCACAGGGAGCATGACACCTGCCCTTAAGGCCAACCAAAAAAAAGGAATAACTCAAGACCCCAAGAGTGCTGGCACAATTACTAGCAAGTGCCAGAGTGGTGAGACTCACAAGATGAGTGAGAAAGCGACACTGTCCACAGTCCCTTATTCTCACTGGGGCAGGCCAGGGTGGAGGGGATTATCGCCCTGCCGTCGGGCTGTACCACTGCTGTGGGCTTTGTTCCCTCAGCCCCTTCCCTGCCACGGATTCGCACAGAGCTCAAGTGCTGAAAACTTCCCCTGCGTTTGCAAGGTCAGTAACAGAAGAATGGGAAACTGGCTTTGTACTTTTATCTTCCAACGCCAGGAGGCCATCCACCCCAGCAGACCACGGTCTTTATTCCCCACCTCCACGTGGTAGCCAAGTGCGTGGCAATGCCAGGGAGCCACGCCCACAACTTACTTATTGAAGCCTGTGTTGCCTCTTCCACAGACCCAGGGCTCACGCTGCTACTGTCCCTCGTAATTTACCTCGTGACATCCTCAACTTTCCATTCTCAAGAAGCATGTAAGCAAATCCTTGCATTTGAAAATGTCTTCTCATTGAGTACCCCAATAACTCACACGTGGTGTCCTCCACAGACCCCCCCCCATCCCAATTCGCAGAATTTGGGTGTACAGGGTATTACTTGACATGGCAAAAGGGACTGTGAAGATGGCGTTCAACTAAGGACCCTGGGATGAGAGGACTGCCCTCAAGGATGGAGCTCACCCAGCGTCATCACAGGAAAAGAGGACGCTGAGGGAGAGAAAGTCTATGACTGGAAGGAGTGGAGAAGAGGCGTGCCGGTGGCTGGAGGGCGGAGAATGGGCCGGCAAGGATGCAAGCAGCCTCTGGAGGCTACACAGGGTGCGCGGAGAGGAAAAAAGGAAGGAAGAGAGCAAGGAAGAAAATTCTCAAAAAAAAAAAAAAAAAGCAAAGCAGCAGCTCTTCCAGGGCTCAGAAGGAATGCGGCACTGCAGCCCCTTTCAGGCCTCTGAGCTCTAGAACTCAGAGTACACCCGTGATGCTTCCAGACACAGAGCTGGCCGACCCGGGCCCAGCAGGGATGGACCTAACCCAAGGTGCCAGAGGACCGAACGCGCACACGCGGACCTAGCAACTTGCCCCACCGCGCTCCTGACCTTTTCCAGCCGCTGCAGACTCTCAACCTTTTATGGAACAGATTCTTAAATAGGCACCGAGTTAATAGCCTGCAAAAATGTGTGACATGCATTATGGCTGGCCAAAATACAGTTTCCAGAGAATTAAAAACATGATCTTCAGGGCTGGCCAGATAGCTCAGCAGACTGAAGCTCCTGCTTAGGCAGAGCACCACGGCGGGGGTTCAATCCCCATCATGCTGAGCTGGCCCCGCTCCCAAGATGCGCTGAGACAGAGACTGAGACTGGGCGTGGTGGCGCACCCTGTAATGCCAGCGCCTGGGAGGCTGAAAACCTGAGGATCCCTCTCAGTCCGTTCTGTGTAGTGAGACCCTGTACCAAGATGATTAAAAAAAAAATGACTTTGCTTCAAAAACGGGACGAGCACGTACCTAATATTTACTTATTTCACTGAGAACACAGGATCGGAAGGCTGATGCAGAGAGGACACGAGAGGTTATGAACTAGAATGTTCTACATGTGAAGACTCAGGGCTTAAAGACAATGCCAACTAGTGTCCTACAGTGCGACGGAACAGTTCCCTGTGACGTCATCTCCTCCACCAAAAGAAATCACCTCTTCTGGACAATTACTTTGTGACTTATAAATCTATAAATTAATATCTAACTTGCCACTGAGCCTGAGTATTCTTAGGCCCAAGTGACGTCCCATGAGAACGTCCAGTGACGCTCAAGCAGATTGGCAGGCGACGCTTGCCAGAACACTGACCCGACACAAGGCGGCCCTTTTTCTGTATCTGAACCCACGTGTTATCTACTAAATGAGCTAATCCACACGTTATGGCTTCAAACAGCAACCTCTGCTATGTGTGGTGGCGCATGCCTCTACTCCCAACACGGGAGGCTGAGAGAGAGTTCAAGGCCAGCATAGAAGGTTCGAAGCTCGCCTGAACCACATCATGAGACTCTGCCTCAAAAAAAAAAAAAAGCACAAACTGCACCACTTTGGGCCTAGGAACGTAACTCAGCGGCAGAGGACTTGGCTAGCCAGTGTGGCACCCGGGGTTCGATTCCAGAGGGCCTAAGGGAAAGCCCATGACCTCATTAATCACACTTTTACAGGTCAGAAACTTGGGGAAGGCACGCCCAGTGATGCCTCCGCTCTACTCTACCTCGATGGATGCAGTCGTGAATTTGGGCACGAGCACGGCTGGCACGAGTGCCCAAGGCAGTGCCGTCCACCTGCCTGACCTTCCCCGGCCTGGCCGCAGGCTGAAAACAGCTGGACCCCTCCCCCAGGCAGTCTCAGCGCCTTTCTGCGCCATCTCCTTACCAAAGAAGCCACGTGCCTCATTACGTCCCGCATCTTCCTCAAGACCAGGTGCACAGAAAGCACAGAATCTCCTCTACTCCTGCTCCTTTGGTCAAACAAGCTTGAAATACGGCCCAAAGGCTCGTGTGTGGGGGAGGCTAGGTCCCCACCATGGCCACATCCTAGGGTGGGGGTTTGATTATTGGATGGTGAGGATTCTAATTTTGACAGTGGTTTACCCGCCGATGAACCCCTACTTTGATGGCATTCTTGGAAGGTGAGAGAACCTCAGGAGGAGGGCCTCAGGGTCACAGAAGTGCACCCCTGGATAGCCCTACCTTGTTCCAAGCTCTTGCCTCTGTCTTTGCAGAAACCAGGTAAAGACCAGGGGGGTCGCTGTCCTGCATGCTGTCTTTCGAAAGCCCCTGGCAGCCACCCCTGCAGGAGGGAGCTCTCCAGTATCCGCTCCAGGGACTCTCAGGAGGTGCCAGGCTCGGGCTAAAGACCCAGTTCTGAGGACTGGGGATGCCAGGGCTAGAGCCCTGGCCCGGGATCGGGACAGCCTAGCTTTCCTTCCTGGTACTCCAAGACCAGCACTCAAACACAAAGCACTTACGGAGATAACTCGAGCCTCCATCCTCATGGGACTACTGTGCAGCTCAAAGCATGCTTGCAAAACGCACGCACTTGGGGTTTTATGTTGTTTGGTTCTGGGCTTCTGCTGTTGGCAGCACCCAGGCTCACACCCACGCCCTGGCACACAGCAGGCTCTGTACCGGGCACACTACCTCCAGCCCTATGGGGGTTTCTTTTAAATTTCTAAAAGTGTAAATCTTTTTTCCCTAATGTTTACTTTTACCATCATATTCAGAAAACACAACCTGCCTGCGTGGTGGCACACACCTGTAATCCCAGCGTCTGGCTCAAGACTGCTGTGAGTTCAAGGCCAGTGTAGGTTACAAAGTCAGTTCAAGGCCAGACAACTGTATGGTGAAATCTTGCCTCACAAGACCAAAAAAAAAAAAGGAAAAGAAAAAGAAAAAAGGAAAAGGAAAGAGGACCTGTAATGCCAGAGATCAGCAAAATCTCTCTGTATGTGGTCAGAATAGTTCACATTTTGCAGACAACGCTTTCAAATGTTTTTCTTGTATTAGTGTTCGTGCAGCCTTACGCCGGGGAGCTGGCACGTGCCCGCACACGAGTGACTTCGTCCCCTTCCTCTGTCCTTTCCGCTTCTCTCAGTCCTGTTCCCAAAGTCACCACCCAGTCTAGAAACAACTGCCTATAGTAGTTACAGCAAAGCGTTCCTTACAAGCGCAGTGCGGCAGTCGTGGGCCATCACGGCTGAGGCAGGGCACACGGTGGCCCTCAGTACTCGATGCCACCCAATACCGGAAGACAGGATACTCCATACAAGTCTGAGAACCAACTCTCATCTCATCCCAGCCTGTTCTACCGCTTGAAGGCTCAAGTCGGAGCCCCTTTAACATCTGCTTGTTATTCCGACACCATGAGTAAGAAGCTGGGCCTTCACTTTGCAAGTTAGTCATGCCCCTAACGCTCTGGCTCTTCATCTATAAATGGAGAACGTGCACTCCAACCTCGGTGGGGTGAAGACAAGGAGCGACAGGATGAGGTAACCCTAGAAGCACCTAACAGCGAGGGGCAGTCTGTGACAGCGGCAGCAGCAGCAACAGGCTACTGAATCACTGCTCAGGGAGGCAAATACAATGACATCCATGTTTACTATGAAATTAAGGCTCACAGAGGTTCAGACAACCTGCCCACAGTCTCATGTGTCAAAGCACCGGGCCCTGCACCAGATCCAACATCCCCAGCACTGCGGGCATTCCCAGGCAAGGCCGCATTTTAAGACACCCAGAGAAAGGGGTTGTGATTCCCGCAGGGATAAACCTTTCTGCTGCAGCGTCAGTTCTGGAGGGAAGCGTTTCCAGCGATCTTCCGGCCAGAGATTCGCGGAGGGCATCCACTGGGCTCTGGTGGTGTCGCCTGGCGGGGCGGGCAGCCCCTGTCCCCATCGGGCCCTCCGCAGGATCCGCGTGCCTAAAGCGCACGGAGCCTAAACATATCATTGCCCCAATTCAACCTGCCCGATCGGGCGAAGGGGTTTTAAAAACGGGTGCCAGCGGGGCGCGGAGTGGCTCGCCGGCAAACCCTGGCGTTCCGGGAGGCTGAGGCAGAAGGATCGCAAGTGCGAGCCCAGGCCGAGCAACTCGGCGCGGCCCTGCCTCAAAATGAAAATAAGGAGATCGGGCTGGGAATAGGTCCTGGTACCAAGGAAGGCCTGGGTGCAACTACCGTGCCACAAGAAAAAAGAAAGAAAGAGACGAGAGTCGAGTCCACGCCGAGACCCTTCCCGCGGGGCGCCCGACCGCTCCCGGGCCGGCCGAGCTCGCAGCTCCGTCCCGACTCCCCGGCCGCGCCCCCGCGAGCGCGCCCCGGATCTCCGCGCTGCACCCCGTGACCGTCACGAGGCCTCCGCCGCGCCGGCTGACGCGAGCTCGTGACCGAGTGCCGGGCACCGAGCCGAGCGCTGGGCGGGCGAGCCGACTCCGGGGGCGGAGCCACGGGCCGGGCGGCCGCGAAGCCCCCGACGGGCGGCGCGTGCGCAGTCACCCTCCGCGGGACCTCCTTCCCGCCGCCGAGACTAGGAAGCGGGACGCCAAATCTGTCCCCGCGCAGCCGCCGCCGCTGCCGGGCGCAGAACGGGGCCGCCGCCGGCCGAGGCGCGCCTGCGCACGTTCCCACGCACGCTCGGCGTACGGAGGCGGCCAGGGGTCGCGAGCCGGTGGACGACCCGCGCGCGGAGCGGCCGGGGCGCAGCGCCTCTCCCCTCCCTCCCCACTCCCCTCCCCGCTCCCTCCCCCCTCCCCAAGAATGTTCCGCTACGAGGTGAGCCCCGGCGACCGGAAGTGACCCCTCCCAGCCCCGCGCCCCTCTTCCTCCTTGCCCGCCGGTCCCGCGCGCCGGGGAGGGGGCGACGCGAGCGGAGCGGGCGGGCGGCCGGGCTGGCGGGGCGGCGCGGGCTGCGCGCGGGCTTGGGGGCGCGGCCGGCCGCTGCGACGCGGCGGCCGGCCGGCTCTGTGTGGGGTGGGGGCCGTTAGGTGCGGCGGGTGACCTGCCCCGGCCCGGAGCCGCGACCGACGTGCCGCGGCGACCTGGCGGGCCTCGCCGTGAGCAGCGCCGCCCGGGACGAGTTTCCCGCCCTGGACCGGAACCACCACCCTCGCGGCGCGCTCGCCACCCGCGTCGGGCCGGACCCGGGCCGCGCGGGGCGGTCGGCGGGAGGGACGTGCTGTGGGGTCCTCGGGGCCAGTGACCCGGAGCGCGGGCCCCAGCGGCCGCTGGCTGTTTGACCTTGAGCGACTCAGATCGGCGCGGGGAGATTGTGGGCTTGGGAGCTGAAAGGGGCGAGCTAGGTGAGCCCTGAGTCGGGCGGTGTTTCGAAGCAGAGATTTGGCCCGACAGATGTTTGCGATTTGGAGGCGAGTGGTGCCCAAGTTGCCTCTGATTCTGGGACGGGCGCTTCCTCACTTTGCGGGAGTTTGAGAGGCCGCTGGGATGGGAGAAGTAGCAGCCCGCCGACCCAGCGGGTGGCGAGGTGTCTCGCGAACTGACCCAGGCAAAGACTGGAGTCTGGACTCTGAGCCCTTGGAGATTGAGGACAGGTGCACACGGTGCCCCGCGGCCGAATGACTTTCTGTACACATGAAACTTAGAGAAGTCAGATGAGTCCAATGGGGCGCGGGTGAAATGCAGTGCCCCTACCATGGAGTGGCTGGCGGCGTCTAGGTTTTGTTAAGCAAGATCCGTGTTGGAGCCTCACGAGGCACTTGGTGAGGGAAGTGGTGTTTGTCCCTACACCACAACTCGGGTCGAGGCCTAGAGCCTCCGCAGAGCCCCACGCTCGGTAGGATCTCAAAAGGTATTTAATTATTAATCAGAAAGGGACTAGCCTTACAGGGTTCTTCACCCTGTAAGATGGAGCTGGAGCTGGAACTTGGCGAATCACAGCTGATTTCTACGGTTCACTTCGTTGTGGTTGAAAGTTTAGCTTTCTGTGTGATCACCAGTTTAGATTCTAGGAGACAGAGGGAAATGGAAAGAAAGCTTTCAACCATAATGACAAGTTGAAAAGGTGACAGGAATGTAATTAGGGAGATGGGGGTTCTGCTGCTGACGGTGGGTGAGTGAAGGCAGGGTCTTGGGAGCGTATAGTGTTGTCAGCCTTGCAGTGAAGGACAGACTGCGTGCTGAGTTCCTTGGGGAAGTCCAGTGGAGTAAGGAATAGGAAATGGAAAGGAAGAAGCTACTGGGAACACCTGCTGTCGGGACATTAGGGAGGAGGGGAAAGATGCCACCTGTGGAGGGTCAGCTGGCTAGGGTGGCTAGCTCTGGTGGAGTGCTTGACCCCAGTGCAGCATGCCTGGGCAAAAGCCAATAAGTGGCAGTGGCATAATGTACTGGTAGTTTCCACACTGAGGAGGCTGAGGCAGGAGGATCACATGAACACAGGAGTTGAGATTAACCTAGGTAACAGACCTTGTATCTAAAAAAAAAAAAAAAAAAAAAGTCATATTGGACTGCTACATTCATGAGAAAGGAAGGCTTTTTTTTTTTTTGGAAGACAAGGTCTTACTATGTGGTTCATGCTGGACTTGAACTCACTTTGTAGCTGAGGCTGGCCTCAAACTTGGAATGGTCCTCCTCCCTCAGCCTCTTGAGTGCTGGGATTAGAATACTTTTAAGGAGGAAATAAATGTCACTCGTGAAAGCTGCTTTCTTCCTGTTTCAGTCTTTAGAGGATTGTCCGCTAGATGAAGATGAAGACACGTTTCCAGGCCTTGGAGAGGAAGATGAGGAGATCGATCAGTTCAACGATGACACGTTTGGGTCAGGGGCAATTGGTAGGTGGAGTTTCTGTGTTTTGGCGTCTCCTTGGCCTCTTCCTGTTTCCCGCTCTTTGTCTCGGGCGTGACCTCCTTCGTCTATTGGGCAGTGTGATCTCTGTCAGAGCAGCGCACTCTTCACTTAGGACATCTCGTCCTTCAGCCAGGGATCTCTGGGTCTCTGGCCTCAGGTGAGCCACAATTCTCCAAGCCAGAAGTGCCGAGCCTGGTAGCTGACAGTGGCCTGTTAGGAAGCCGTGGCACCCAGGAGCTAGTGGCAGGGGCCTGGACCAGAAAAGCCTCGTGTTCCTGTTTGCTCAGTCCACTGTGTCTCCTTCACCTGTGCTCCTGGCAGATCTGTGCCATCTGATTCTCATAGGAGCTTGAACCCTCCCCAGCGGGCGGCTCTAGGTTTCGAGCCTCTGAATCATCCCCAAACCATACCTGAGGAATTCTCTGGTACCAAAGGGCTGGAGGGAGGCCTCTTCTGAGTCCTGTGCCCCTAGCTGCATGATCCATGGGACTCGGTCCGCACTGTTAAGGCACGCCAGTGTTTAGGGAAGTAGACTTGAGAAGACACAGTCTAGGTGGGGAAGGGTTTGCACAGCAGGGTGTACAACACAAAACTGGCAGACTAGTGGATGCAGGTCCAGCATGCGCACAGGTGTGTTTGAAGATTAAGCCCATTGTGTGCTGGTGAGATGGCTCAGTGGTCTAAAGCGCCTGCTTAGGCGAGCTTAGGCAACCGCAGGGACTGTGGTTCAATCCCCAGCACCACATGCTGTGCCAGCCCCACCACCAGGGCAGACTAAGCCGGCCATAATATAAATTTTTAAAAAAGATTAAGCCTGTTGCTACTCTGTTGCAGGGCCATTATCTTAGAATATCTGCAATAAAATAAGGAGCTTATACCAAGAGCTGTGGTGCTGGGAAGGCTTCCTCAATTTCAGAAATCTTTCTCACCCCAGATACAGAAAAATTTTGCAGGAATCGAAAGGAGTAAAAGAGCTAAGCTGATCTTACAGCTGGAGTTTAAGTGCTGAGGTGAAGATTAAGGAAGCAATCTTAGATGCTAAAATTTGGAAACTTTGCTTGGAAGAACCTTGGAGCAAGTGGACTAAAAAGTAAAATGTCTACTATTAAAAAATCATGTCTAGCCAGGCCTGGTGGCGCATGTCTGTAATCCCAGCACTTGGGAGGCTGAGGCAGGAGGATCGATGCGCATTCAAGGCCAGCCTGGGCTACAAAAGTGAGCTCAAGGCCAGCCTGAACTGCATAGCAAGTCCCTGTCTCAAAAAGAAAGGCAAAAAAATCATGACTAAGGGCTGGAGAGAGAACTCAGTGGTTTAAGTACCTGCCTGGCAGGTGCAAGCACCCAAATTTGATCCCCAGTTTTGCTTGCCACACCAGCACTGGAACCCCAGGTGCTGTGCTGGCCCCGAACTGGGTGTGATGGTACATACCTGTTATCCTAGCACTGGGGAGGCTGAGACAGGAGGATTCCTGCAAGTCTCAGCTGTGTAGTGAGACCCTGTACCAAATAAATAAAATAAGAGCCTGAGTAGGTAAGAGTCCACGCACACGGCTTCGCTGTGGCTGTTGGTGTCAGTGTCTCCGTGGTGTGTGCTGGCTCTCCTGGGAACTGCGGCCTGCCTGTCTGCCAACCAGTAATGGGAGTCAAACAGAGAGCTGGAAGAGCAAGCTTAGGCGTGAGAGCGACTCCACAGTGCCCGGTGGCTAGAGCCAGGGCAGCTGGGCGCTGCTGGGCGCTGCCGCTCTGCCTGAGCAGCTGCAGGTTGCGCGTGCACCAAGGTGCGTGAGCCGGCAGAGGGGGGCACGCTCACTGCTGTCAGGCACGTTCGAGATTCCATAGCAAACCGAAGCTGCCCTAAGTGAACAGCAGAGCGAGAGAAGCCTTGGGAGCAGAAGCCCGGCTCGCTGCAGTGGGGATGAAAGACTTCGGAGGGGAGCCGTGGTTTGGGGGGCGGGGTCCAGGAGCAGGGCAGAACCCAAGATGCTCTCTGTGCAGGCAGAGAGGAGGAGGTGAGGGTCGGTGGGCACTGCAGCCGGTGGGAGCCGCAGGCTGTGTGTTTGGAGACGGTTTAGCAGTAGCTTACGGGACACAGGCGTAGCTGCAGGTGGATGCTCTTGTCGGAAGCTCGTTCTGTGAGGATGCTCTACCGAGAAGGATCACGTTTAGCAAACTCCTCACTCGCAGGATGAAGCCGAAGAGGGTGGTGTCCGCATGTGCTGTGTTAGGACTGGGCACCGTGACATGGCCTTGGTTGCTCGCCTGGCAAAAGAGCTCGCGCCGCCTTCTCATCGTCTTTGTTTGGTTTTCCTCATACAGTGGCAATGTTGTGTTTAACAGAGGGCAGCGGTGTGTAGAGCTGTGTCTTACTAACACAGTTAGTATACAAAGTTCAGAGCTCTTGGGTCCTCAGTAGGAGAACGGGCAGTGGGAAGGGACCGTGTGACCAGAAGCCACAGCGAGGGTCTTCCAAGGGTCCTTAGGTTAAGCGCAGGAGGCTCCTCGCTCCATTTGGAGCACACTCACCCTCTGGTGCTTTTCATTTCTGAAGCACTTCTGGAAGACCTCGTAGGTGTCTCTAAGAGGTGATCAAAGGTACAGCTTGCGGAAACGTCATGGGGAGGCCTTGCCCACCCTCCTCACCAGGACCAGCACCACCTGCCTGCAGGCTCCTCCTCAAAGTCAAAATGATGGTGAAACGGAAACATTGTGAATCGATAGACCCGTGGAAGCAGCCAGGCTGTGCAGCTACCAACACTCAGGAAAGAGTGCTTAGGATAGCCAGGCATGGTGGTGCACGTCTGTAATCCCAGCTCTTGGGAGGCTGAGGCAGGAGGATCAGTACGAGTTCGAGACCAGCCTGGACTACAAAAGTGAGCTCAAGGCCAGCCTGAACTACACAGCGAGACCCTGTCTCAGAAAGACAAAAAAAAAAAAAAAAAAGGAAAGAGCACTTCCAGAGGCGCTTGGGGCAGTGTCGCCCGCAGCGCAGCTAGATGAGTGCCTTCCAGAGAGCAGAGTGTTCTGAGGGAGATCCGTGCCCAGATGTAACGTTTTTTATTTTAAATCTTTTTATTTTACATTTTTTAATTTTAAATATTCAATGTCCTTTTCAGTCACTCCAAACATGGTTATCTCACATTGTATCCTTGGCAGAAAAGTGGTTAAGAAGGCCGCTCAGCAGGTGCTCCAGCCTCCTGTGACCCGCTACGCTGGAGGCCCACCTGAGCGCCTCAGCAGGACCCTGCCTCCAGAGGAGAAAGGGGCCCTGGGCTCAGCAGGGTAGAGGCGCAGGAACCGCATGCACGGCACGTGGGCACGTGGCAGCTCAGCAGCACCGCCCGCCTGGGCCTGTGAGGCGGGCTTCACTCCCAGCCTCCTGCAGGGAAGGGGCTTGAGGTCAGCAGAGGTGAGGTGGAGAAATGGCCAAGGGCGAGCCCTTTCGTTTGAGAGTTCCTAAGAAAACTCTTGGTTCCTTATATTGCCTCACTGTAAATCTTATTCCACAACTGCTAATTCCTGTGACTTGTTTGGTGTGGCGCTGCAGGCACACGGCGCTGGGGCAGGCGGAACACCAGGCTCTGGCCTGCGCTGCGATTTTGCTCCTTCTGACTCACGGAGCGGGCACCTGGAGTACTGATAGTACAGGTGGTATCTTAGGTCACTGATGTCTGATGGCTGGAAGTCACCTTCCTTGAGAAGAAACTTGTGCGTCTTCGTGGGGCAGCCGTGCATGCTGTGCTCCCCGAGCATTCTCTGGACACGCAGGCCCGCGCTCCCCTCTGGCTGTGTGTATAGGGCCAGCCCTCGTGGCCGCAGCCGTGGAGGTGAGGTGCTGTTGTCGCCCAGTGCTACCAGGAGGTCAGGCAGCCATGGTTAGCATGAACTCCCGCTGGTGCTCGGCCAGTATGTCTCCTGCTCCGCTGGAAGAGAAAGCCTTAAAATCCCATCATCTCTCCTTACGTTTTATTGATGCATAGCCCACATACAGGCTTCCAGAGGCATTAGAGTAAGCTGAGAAATCAGCAAATCCCGCAGCCACCTCAAGGCGTAGATTTATTAGTAGAAGGACGACAGGCGTCAGTTTCCCTTCATTTCTGTTGCCTAGCTGTGGCCTCTCACCATCATTCGTCGAGGTCAAAGGCGTACCTGAGTGGCTGCATGATCACTGGAAGAAGACCCAGTCCCTCAAAGCCGTGTGTTTCCTACTGCATGTCCACGCTTCCGGCTCCCGGCCTTCTCGTTCTCCAAGGTCGGCTCTCACTAAGTCACCTGCCCAGGCTGGGCTCCTTAGGATCCTCCTCCCTCCACCTCCAGAAGTGCTAGTGTTACCCGTGCTTGCCAGCACACTTGGTTTTCAGAATATTACTTTTAAGAACAGACAGGGCAGGGGAGATAACTCAGCAGTGTAAGTGCCTGCCTAGCAAGTGCACGGTCCTGAGTTTGATCCCTGGTACCAAAACAACCCGAATAGACCAGGCACAGTGGTGCGTATCTAATCCCAGTGCTGGAGAGAAAAAAAAATAAAATTGCAAAAATACTTTATCCTTTTTCAGCTTACTGATGATGACACATACTACTGTCTCAGTTGATTTTTAATTATGCTGTTCCTGAAGAGCATTACAGATGACTAGGCGTGTGACTGTGATTTTCATGGAAAGCAGATTTTTCTTTTCCCTTTTAAACACATCAGAGTGTGTTTATCAGAGGCCATCATAAGAAAGTGTCTGCATAAGTTCTTCTCTGGAAAGTAACATGTCAGAATGGCACCGGAAGCGGCACTTGGCTAAGGGGAAGCTATCGATTGTCGGGCAGAGAAGCGAATCCCACGTGACCTAGAGAAAAGCTGTGTGCTAGTGGCTCAAGTAGGGATCAAAGAGCCATGTGCTGGGCCAGTGAAATAGCTCAGTGGATTAAAGTGCCTGCAAGCAGGCGAGGGGCAGGGGGGAGCAAGACCGGGGGTTCAGTCCCCAGGCCTGCCATGCCAGGCCCAACCCTGGGGCGCGCTGAGACAGCAATTGAAACTGGGCGTGGTAGCAGGCACCTGTAATCCCAGCTCTTGGGAGGCTGTAAACAGGTGGATCACTACGAGTCTGATATAGTAATGAGACCCTGAACACCCTTTAGACCCTTTCTTAAATCTAAAAAAAGAACCATGTGCTGGTGGCTCAGGGAGGGACCGCTCTGCAGTTCATGCCACAGACCGTATTGGGTGGCAAAGCAGTCCCTTGCCACAGCTAGTGTGTCCATGTCCACCTCCGTGGCGTCTCGTAAATACCAAACCTCAAATTTGGGAGTTATACTTCCCTTGCTTGTTTCTGATAGCTAGGGTTACATGACATTATTATAGGATAAAAGTAGCAAGTTTTATTTTGTTGTTGTTGTCTTTTTGAGACAGGGTCTCGCTGTGCAGTTCAGGCTGGCCTGGAGCTCACTTTTGTAGCCCAGGCTGGTCTCAAACTGGCATTGATCCTCCTGCCTCAGCCTCCCAAATGCTGGGATTACAGGTGTGCACCACCACAACCGGCTAGAGTAGCAAATTTTAAATGTTTACAGTCTGGCCCTAAGAAGGATCTGATCTGTTTACACATTGGCTTAGGATTCTGGGGTATGTGTAATACTCAGTTCAGCTGTTGGAAATAAAAATTGCAAATCACCCAAGTGGCTTTCTAGGAAGAAATAAATTATATTGGATTTTCAGTAGAATAGAATCGTAGATAGCTATTAAAAAGAAGGACTGGGGAGATAGCTCAATAGAATAAGCGCTTGCCTGGCAAGTACAAGGACCTGAGTTCAATCCCCAGTTCTGCCAAAAAAAAAAAAAAAGACCAAAACAGTGTTATCAATTTGTCTGTGTGTGCATATATGAAAATTTGAAGATAAATTATTTAAATAAAACAATACAATAAAACTGTACACATGTTTATTTTGAGACCGTCTTGCCCTGCAGCCCAGCACAGGCTCCTCCTGCCTCAGCTTCCAGAGTGCCCAGCGTAATTTGAATTTTTAGAAACGTAACTGGGGGATTATCGGGCACTTTCCCATTTTACATTGTGTGTTCTTGCGCATGAACCTCTGACCACGTTAAAGCTTCACTGGCCCTGCCGCTGCAGCCAGAGGGGCCCAGGGTCCCTGGGCAGGTGCCCTCCTCCCAGCGCTGTGGCCCCCTCCGTCCATGCTCCCTTTGCCGTCCCACCCCGTGTCCCCAGCTCCAGCTCCCTGCTGTGCTGTCCTCCCTCCCTCTGCAAAGCGGAGCTCTGCTGGTCGCCTGTGCTCCTCCGTGCGCTGCTTGGCTTCCCCTCTAGGGAGTTGCTAGGTGTCCAGAGCTCATATTTTCGGCGTGTCTCTTCTGGCTGGAGTGAAGCTGGCTGGAGTGAGAAGCCCCTGGTGAGCTGAAGCTCCACGCTGTGCTCTCCATGTAGCACAGGCCAAGGGAGCGCTGGCTGAGTGGGATGAGCGGGGAGAGGCTTGTGCTGTTGGCACTTGGAATTTAAAAGGAGGTCGTGGCCAGCAGCGTGGTGTTTACTCCTTTTTGAACTTCTTGCCGGCTGGAGGTGGTGTGTGCGTGTGTCAGCCATCGGCACCTACTGTGCCGTGGGCTCCTCTGACGACGTGCACGGGTAGTTCTCTTGTCGGTAAGGCCCGCTCTGTGGTCTGTCCCTGTAAACTCACCACGTGCACGTCTCTAAGCGGAACTGAAACTGTCCCCCCGGGCTCTGGACTCGGGTCGTCCGTTTGGTTTATGGAAGCATTCCCAAAGCCTCTTGGCTCGGTGTGTGCCGTGTCCCTGACGTGGGCCGCGCTGTGTTACAGATGAGGACTGGCAGGAAGCACACGAGCGGCTGGCCGAGTTGGAAGAGAAGCCGCCGGTGGCCGCTCACGAGCCAGCAGGCAACGGAGAGAGGGACGAGATGGACCTGCTCGGGGACCACGAGGAGAACCTGGCCGAAAGGCTCAGCAAGATGGTGATCGAGAATGAGCTGGAGGACCCAGCCATCATGAGGGCCGTGCAGACCAGGCCAGTTCTGCAAGTAAGTTACCTCGACGTGAGAAGCGTAGTAGACTGGAGAGACCGTTAGCTCGTTATTAAGCTTTAGCAGACTATGAAGCTGTTACGTTTTGCCCTTGCGAATTACATGTGCCATAGAAAACTGATCATACAGCTTCTGATGATAGCAGCCCGGGAAAGTAAAGTTGGAAAATCACGTGCGCCTGAGTGCTGTGATTCTTACCCTCGAGAGGGTTTTTTGGACCTCTGCTCCCCAGCAGCACATGAGTCCTTCCGAGAGCTGCACAGTTCCAGATGTTGTGTGCATGTTTTCTATTTTTGGTAGCCACAACCAGGAAGTCTGAATTCTAGCATCTGGGATGGATCCGAAGTTCTGAGGCGAATCCGAGGTCCACTGATTCCTCAGGTATTGGGTGTTTTCTTACTGTGAAACTCCTGATGCTGCTAGGTCAGTGCCTGTCGCGCAGTCCCTGGTGTAGGAGCACGCAGGGCGAAGCCCTTGGGCGGTGGTGTGTCTGCCTCTGCCTGGCGCCCCGGGCAGCAGTTGAGAGAAGGCTGCCCGAGCTCCTCTCTGGCAGTGCGAGTTTGGATTACTTGAGTTGTGGCCAAATTGTGGGGCAGGGAAGAGGTGTTTGCCAGGGCCTGGCTGCAGCACAGGCTGTTGACTGGAGCTGGACTCTGCGAAGGCGTTCTGGCGCGTTAGACAGACTGATCTGTGTCTTTATTATGGCAGCAGGTCCGTTCTGTGTCCTGATCACAGAATAATTAGGAAAATCGAGAATTAGGTACCAAAGAGAGTGAGCTCTTCTGTACATAAATTTAAGAAAAAATGGTAAACAATTTACTCTATTTTCAGCATGTGTAGAGATGCACATGTGTATTATAGTATGTGTATTATAAATAAAGCATTTCAAGTAGTTTCTCACTTAGCTTTTAACAATTTCCTCATTAGGAGAGGCCTACAGTGTCTGTCTTAGAGTATGCTTTGCCTCAGAGGCCCCCGCAGGGCCCAGAAGACGAGCGGGATCTCTCCGAGCGTGCACTGCCACGGCGGTCAACGTCCCCTGTCATCGGGAGCCCCCCTGTGCGAGCCGTTCCCATAGGCACCCCGCCTAAGCAGGTGGCTGTGCCCAGCTTTAACCAGCAGGTACCTTTCCTTAGCAGGCACTCAGCCCAGGCCAGGGAACCTGGGCAGAGTTACCTGGGAGAGGGGCGGTGCAGGGAGGAGGGCGGAAGACTCAGGTAGGTGTTGGATTAGGAAGAGGAGTAGCCGTTAGAAGAGCAGTCAGGACAAAGAGAGACTCAGTCCCTGGCATCCTTTGCTGCTGCTGCTGCTGCTGCTGCTGCTGCTGCTGCTGCTACCGACACCACCTTTTCACTGGGCAAGAGAAGGGTCATTCCTCACATTTAGTGCAGATGCCCTTTTTTGAACTGTTTTTCTGACTGCCCTATTCACTGGCAGAGAAAGAAGTGA
Source organism: Capromys pilorides (assembly GCA_004027915.1). Lineage (NCBI taxonomy): Eukaryota > Metazoa > Chordata > Mammalia > Rodentia > Capromyidae > Capromys > Capromys pilorides. The sequence goes on along the minus strand of PVKN010000185.1, from coordinate 58,896 downwards.
AAGCTGGGGGGAGTGGGAACACTCAGCATTGTCCACGTCCCTTTTTACCCTTAAGATATCCCTGCTTTCCCTAGAGCCTGTGCAGTCCTGTTCCATAGACTTCCCTCCACCTGAACCAGCAGCTGAAAAGGAAGGCCAATGTGGAAGGTATGGGGGGAGGGCGGTGTCGGTACGGCCCAGTCAGACTGTCCTGTGACACGGTGGAGTCACACGTAGCATGGCACCGCTGAGCACTGGCCAGACCCCAAGGCTTCCAGATAGGCCCTAGCTACTCTTCCAGCTTCCTTATCGTTCCTTCTCCCTGGCTGCTCCCAAAATAGATCCTCTTGGAGAGAATTCGCAGGTCAGAACATCCGCTGGCACCTCCCTTAGATAGCGTGTAAGGGTGGGGACGGCTGGAGAGCCAGCCGCGTCTTCCTCTGCTTGACGTGAGGAAGCACCCGCAGGCCCTGTGCCAGAGCTTTAGCCGTAGCAGTTGCTTAGGAGCAGGGCTGTGCGCTGAGCTCTGCGTCTCTGCCAGGTCTCGAGGGGCGGGCGTGCGGGCAGGAGAAAAGCTGATTTCATTGAGTGTAGTTGTCCACATGTTTGTCCTGATAGATTCTGTGTCCAAAGCCCATCCACGTCCGGCCCCCAATGCCACCGCGCTATCCTGCTCCTTATGGCGAGAGGGTGTCTCCAAGCCAGCTCTGCAGTGTCCCGGTACGTAGCCTCCCACCGGACCAGCCAGGCCCCGGCTGGGCCTTGCTGGCTGGTCACTGCTAGGGCAGAGCAGTGATGAAGCCTCCGGAATGGCATGTGTCCTTTTTAAAAAACAGTTTCTGTCTCCAGGTCAATTACATAGTTCACTTGTTTCTTAACTTTTTTTTTTTTTGTCTTTCTGAGACAGGGTCTCACTATGCACTTCAGGCTGGCCTTGAGCTCACTTTTGTAGACCAGCCTGGTCTTGAACTCACACTGATCCTCCTGCCTCAGCCTCCCAAGTGCTGGGATTACAGGCGTGTGCCACCACGCCCGGCCACCTTAACTCTTCTGTAAAACAAATGAAGCTCACTCTGAGCAGCCTGTCCCTGCTGCTTCAGTTCCTCAGTCTTTTGCTTTCTTTTTCGTGTTTCTTGACCACGATTTCTAGCACTCCGTAGTTTATAACAGCACTTCTATGTGCTCAGTGAAAAGCTCTGCAGTTGGAGCGTTTGCACCCCTGGGTTGACGCTCCATCGTTTCTCCCGAGAGCCCTCAGAGCTCGCTGTTCTCATCCTGTGGGTGTGACTTCCCCTTTTCTGTTGCAGAGTTCTTCCCTCCTGGGCCCCCCTTTTCCCAGTGCTGCGCCTGTCCTCAGCCCGCTGCAGCGAGCGCAGCTCCTTGGCGGAGCTCAGGTGAGCCTGGGTTGGGTGCTGCCAGGGACGGCCTCGCCTGCTGTCCTGAGCGGCCGGAGGCGAAAGCCCCTTGGTGCCCTGTGTCGCTCTTCCTGTTCCCGTGGAGCTACCCACAGGAACAGTCTTGGCCTCCCCGTGGCTAAGCAGGGGGTGTGTGCGCAGGGAGGAGCTCAGCTCTTGTCCTCCTGCAGCTGCAGCCTGGACGGATGTCACCCAGCCAGTTTGCGCGGGTCCCTGGCTTCGTCGGGAGCCCGCTTGCCGCCATGAATCCTAAGCTGCTGCAGGGACGAGTGGGGCAGATGCTGCCCCCAGCACCAGGCTTCCGTGCCTTCTTCGGCGCCCCGCCCCCCGCCACGCCGCCTCCGCAGCCGCACCCTGCCGGCCCAGGCCCTCACCTGCAAACCCTAAGGTACGGAAGCCAGACCTGCCCGCCTCTCTGTGGGTGACATTTAGGTTCTAACATAAAAGCCTCTGGATGTTTGCTGAGTGAAACATTCGGAGATGCTTTTGGATCCTCCACTTGGCAGTCAGGAGTGTGTCTGAGAGCCTGAGGGCTTGCTTCTGCTTCCCTTCAGCGTCACGCTTCTATGTTCGTTCTGTGTAACGTTCAGTTAATTACCTGTTGCTTCTCTGAAAGTTAGTTTTGTGTCTCCCTTAGTGTCCACCTGACAGATACCCAAGGACCTGACGTAGCCGTGCTTGGAGTTTAGCTAACATCCGTGCTAGCTCACTTGGGTTCTGCTGCCCTCTAGTTTTATAGCAAGAGGAGCTCAGGATCCTGCTGTGGCATTGTTGGGTTTTGTTGTGCATAATTCTCAAGAGAAACAACCAATAGAAGATACATAAACAGAGTTCATTTTAAAGGAGCTATCTGGCAGGTGTGATCCCAAGGCTGGCGGCATAGATCCACAGGGCAGGCAGCAGGCCCGAAGTTCCGTCAGCGCTGCCGTTCCAGGTCTGAGCCTGAAAGGTGCAGTCCAGCTGGCTGCAGGCTCAGGCCTGGCTTCTGTGCTCCAATGCGTGCTGAGTTTCTTCTTGAGAAGCTTCAGGTCCGCCCTTCAGGCCTTCAGTTCACTGGGCAGGGGCCGCCCCGCGCGGAGGTATGGAGGACAGGCTCTTACTACAGCTGGTTATAAACCCAGATCACGTGCGTGCACGCTTTCACAGCAGCAGCTGGGCCAGGTTCTAATCAGGGCACTGCACCCTGGGGAAACTAGCCTTCGCCCAAGGGTTTTCTCCGTTATTCTCGTAGTTAAAACTGAGTCCAGGAAGCCTGCTTAGATATTTCCACTAAACAGGACCCTCCCCCAAAGTAAAATTACATACAGTGTACTACTAATTTCCTAAAATTTCATGACCACTCCCTTAGAAATTGAGACTTGGCCTTTCTGGAAAACACATAAAAATGGCAGCTCTTGTGCTATAAGTGTCCTTGGCGTAGATTCCGCCCAGCCCGTAGATGAGCCTATGTACAGCCAGCCCTCGGACAGCCTCAGCGTGACAGCTCTGAGAGCCCTGCTTCCTCTCCCTCAGGTCTCAGGCCCCTGTGTTCAGAGCTGACACCACTCACCTGCATCCCCAGCACCGGCGACTGTTGCACCTGAGGCAGCAGCAGAGCAGGAAGTAAGTCCTCGTCCTTCTCCTCCGGGCTCTCGGCAGGACCGGTGCCGGCGGCCTACCGTACCCTGGTCATATGCGTGCTTCGTGTGGCTTGTGTTACCAGTACACTTATACATAAGTGCCATCACGTTGTGGCTGGGGTACGCTGCTGTCCAGTCACAGCGGATTGTGACCTTCTAGCCTGTCACAGCTCTTCTTCAGTAAGCATCTTGTGCCCTTTGTCAGGCTGCCGTCTGGGTGGGAGGCAATGCTGAAGGCAGCAGCCGCTCTCGAGCTCAGGTCTCCTGTGAGTCCAGTAGTGGTCGTTCTGTTATTGTTACCTCGGGTTACATAATCCTTATTCAAAAAATGTAAATATGTATCGGTATATGTGGGTCTGGGTATACCAGACACTATGATGGGTTTTGAGGATTAAGAAAAAGAACAGGACAGATAAAGCCTTTGTCTTCATGAGTCTATATAAAGTAATTCTATAGTTGTGCAGCTATATAAAATAAGACTAAACATCACCGAGGTTTCTTCACCCACCAATTTTATTTTTCTGTGAGTGTATGTGATTCCTTCTCACTTTCAGAAATATCTTGGGATTCCATTTGCAGAGGGGAGAAAAGAGGAACTAGCGTGGAGTCTTCTACAAGACTCAGAACAAACTGTGTAGGGAAAGAGCCATGCAGTGGACTGTCCTGAAGCACTGACCGTCTGCATGACAGCAGACGCGCACAGCCAGGCAGCTCGGGAGAGACCCAGGAAGGAGGGGAGGTCAGACTCGCTCACCTGGACGCGCGCGCATTAAGATTGGCGGCCCGCTCACCGGCAGCAGGTGGAACTCCAGGGTTGCCCCTCTTGCTTTTGGCCAGGCTGCAGTGTACAGCTTCTTGAGAGAATTGAGCAGTAGGTGATAGAAAATACGTCTGTCCACATCCCAGCAGTTCCACTTTTAAGTGTATTTCAGGACATATTAAAAATTCGGGGAGGGGAGGATAGCTCCGTGGCACAAGTGCCTGCCTAGCAAGTACAGGGTCGTGAGTGTGAACCCTGGCCCTGGGAAAAAAAGACAAAAAGTCACTAAGTGTACAAAACAACGTTGAGTAAAGAAGCAGGCAGCGGAGTTAAGTGTGCTGCTTTGTGTGTAAGATGTGAAGATGTACAGAATAGTAAGAGGCAGATGCGTGAGGCATGCGGGAATTGGAAGTTTAAAGGAGGATTCTTTCATGTAGACGGGTGCAGAGTGATTCCCCTGTACGCGCATTTGGGGAAGATTCTCAGCAGGGGCAGGAGAGTGGCTCCCGGGGGAGGGCTCCTGCTGGGCTGGAGCCCCGTGGCTGAGCCCCATGTCTGGCTTGTCTGAGGCCATGGTCCTGTGCCCAGCAGCGAAAGGCAAGCAGCTGGGAGCAGCAGACCACAGGGCCCAGGAGGGCCGTCGCCTGTAAACGTGGCCGTATGTTATTGTACTATTTAAAAGTCAAGCAAACTTGGCCAGATTTTTCCATGAAGCCTGAACAGTGGGTGGCTGTTTCGTGATTGCTAGTGAGTTAGAGAAGACTGTGTAGAGTTTACAGTTTGATCTGTGTTGAACTCCCGCTCTGCACGCGATGCCTCCGGCTGCCCTGGCCTGCAGCCTGTTGTCGAGAGGAGTGGAGGAGACCACCTGCCAGAGGTGCTGGGGCGCGCCCAGAGCCCACTGGCCCTGGTTTACTGTACCGTAAGGACGACGGCTGAGGTGCCTGTGGGGTGAGCGCCTCTTCTGCCTGCTTTCCAGTCAGCATCGGAACCTCAATGGTGCTGGAGACAGAGGAAGTCACCGCAGCAGCCATCAGGACCACCTCCGGAAGGACCCGTACGCCAACCTCATGTTGCAGCGCGAGAAGGACTGGGTCTCTAAGATCCAGATGATGCAGCTGCAAAGCACTGACCCCTACCTGGATGACTTCTACTACCAGGTGGGCTCCTGGGGGTAGTCGGGGGGATGGCAGTCCGACTTCTCGTGCCAGTCAGGGTGTTGACGTGAATACCGCGGGATGGCCGCGCGGCGGGCGCAGCACATCCTCCCTTGTTACGCTGGAAAGTCTCTAGCTGGGTGCTCTCCTGGCAGCGTTTCTGTGCCTTCAGCGTGTGCACACCCAGACCAAAAGCTAGGGCTTTTCAATAAAGTGAATTTGTAGCCTCTCACAGAGGGGAAATGTGGGCTGGAGGTTTAGAATTTGTTGCTAGAGTTTCTTTTTTCAACATCTTCCTGTATATGTTTTATTGCTACCTTTTAGATGTACAAAATGGTAGCATTTGTCATGGGGTTAGAGCTTCAGATAAGGAACTGTCGTGTGTACCTGTACCCAAGCTGAGGAAGATGAGCTGCGGGTCAGGGATGGAATGTTTGCCTCTCACGCACAGGGCCTGGGTGTGATCCTGGCCCTGCAGAAGAAAAAGCAAAATGTATGCATCCTGGAGGTCAGGTTGTATTGCTGCCACTGAGGTAAATTAATTACGCAGTGGTACAGGGCAGCCAAGGCCTCTGTGTGTTTCTTCTAACCATCTTCTTGTGTGGTAGAATTACTTTGAGAAACTGGAGAAGCTGTCAGCTGCTGAGGAACTGCAAGGCGACGGCCCCAAGAAGGAGCGCACCAAGCTCATCACGCCGCAGGTGGCCAAGCTGGAGCACGCCTACAAGCCAGGTGGGTGCCACGCGCGGGCGCCCTGCGCTGCTGTCCTCCATGGCTGCAGAGGTCGACGCCTGCCAGGTGAGCTCCCAGGTCCTTTTCCATGGAGATTCCGTACTTTGCTTGAACCTGTTATAATTTCATCTACCTCTAAGATAGGTAAGGGGGAGCCCTTGTGGATTGTTCTGTAGTCACTAGGACCAGAGGGTGAAAAAGGCTGTTTCTGACCATAGAGTTTTATAGTGAATTATTAAACTAGTAATAAAGAGCACAGAAAAGCCGTGTTTGCGCACTGCCTCGGGCGTTGCTGAGGCGTTCGCGTCTGGCGCTTTTGTCCCACAGTGCAGTTTGAGGGCTCTCTGGGAAAGCTGACTGTATCCAGCGTGAACAACCCTCGGAAAATGATCGATGCCGTTGTGACGTCGCGGAGTGAGGATGACGTGAGTCAGCACTCTTGCTTTTTTGTACATATGTATTACAGGATCTACAGGGTGCTTACGGTCTCACTACTAGATTGGACTCATGGTGATCCACCTGTTTGCAGCTTCCCAAGAGTTGGGATTACAGGCACGCCACCACACCCAGTCTCAGGGCGCTCTGGGGTGGGGCTGGTACGCAGGCCGGGATTCAAACCCCTAGCCGCTGCACTTTAAGTCTACTGAGCTGTCAGGCTGGCCTCAGCGCATTTGCATTTTAAGAGCATCTCGTTGTCCCCAGCTCTTTTGGGGTCACTGTGGGATGCACTCAGGCGCACAGAGCTGTTCGTGGTCTGACCTGGCACATCCTGGCTTGCTGGTTCCCACAGGTGTGCCGAGACGCTAGCTCCTCCGTTCCTAAGGCCACTGATCCAGGCTGGGGGCAGCGGCCTTTCGCCTGCCTGTGCTGGCCACCACCAGTGTCCCTTGGAGTGCACTTGCTGTGTGTTTTCAGGTGGTCTTCCCAGCTACTCTCTGTGGCTCCCTCGGCATGTCTCGGCTCAGCCTCTTAGTTTGTGAGCACCTTGATCCAGTCAGCTGTGTGGCCTGGGTCGTAGCAGCATTGTCTGTAGAGGTTTAGAAAGACAAGCGAGGGTCACGGTTGCCCCTACAGATGTGTGGTTGGTGGTTTGTTCTTGGCAGAGGCAGAGTTTATACTGAGTGTTCTTGTCTTTTTTAGGAGACAAAAGAAAAACAGGTTCGGGACAAGAGAAGAAAAACACTTGTCATAATTGAGAAAGTAAGTTTTAGAATTTGTTACTAGGGTTTAGATAAGGAATGTGAGGGGCGAGGTGTAGCTCAGTGGTGGGGTGCCTGCCCGGCAAGCGTGAGGCCCTGAGTGTGATTCCCGGTACCAAAGGAAAATGTGCGTGACCCCAAAAATAAGGAGCAGGCAGTAAAGCGGTGTTGTTTGGTTGCAGTTGAGAACAGCTGCTCGTCACGAGCCTGGCCTGTTCCAGGAGGGCTGGTGCTCTAGCTCGCCTGTGGCATCACGGGAAGAGCACTGTGGCTCAAGGTGGCATGCGGGGTTCTGTTTAGCTGCATGCCAGTTAATAGTCGAGTGCCTCTGGGTCAGTGTTCTAAGCCTGATAAAATGGAAACAGAAGTTACATTGTTTTGCATGTTGATCCCTTAAGTGAGCTCATAGCTGTGTATTGGACATTCCTGGCACAGAGGAAACGTAACACATGCACGTGTGTACACTCACGTTTTGCACTTGGGTTGGTTTTTGCAGGATGAGGTGTTGTTGGTTTGGCCTGTTCGAGACAGGATCTCACTGTGCAGTTCAGGCTGCCTTGAACTCCCTGTGTATCCCAGGCTGGTCTCCAACTTGCCACGCTCCTCCTGCTTCAGCCTCCCGAGTGTTAGGATTACCCTACCACGTTTACCTTAGTAGTTGCTTTACAAAATGTAAATGCCACATTGAAAACTGTGGAACACACTAGATTAGAACCCCGGCCGTCCAGGCTCCGGATCCTGTCTTTTCTATTTCTCAGTGAATCCAAGACCTGGGTCGGTGGCTGTTTGTTTTGCCTTCTTGCTTGCCTGCGTAGCACAAGGATGAAACCGAGGGCCTTCACCCCCAACCCGTTTCGTGCCCAGGCTGGTCTTAACCTTGGCTTCCTCCAGCCCCAGCCAGCTGTGCCCTCACATGTGTGGCCTCCCTCAAGCAGCCGGGGACTGCTCCTGGGCTGTCCTCAGCTTCTCCCTCTGCAAAAGTGGAGGTGCTGGTAGCATGTTCCTCCTGGAGGGGCAGTGAGGACCCCATGAGCCCTGGAGCGCTGGTGGCTGTGGTGGAGTCCACTGTGGGAGGGCTTAGAAAGTGATGACTTCACTGCTCTCCGCTGCTAGGGCGTGGCGCCTGAAGCGTTGTGCGAGGTGCTTTGCACTCCTCTGCACTCTCAAGAGCAGCTGTTTTCGCAGTCCGAGTTGGCGGCGGGCTTTCCTTCTTGAGTTGGTAGCGATTAGTCCACCACGTGGAGGCTGTCGCTGGTGTCTGAGCCAGCCCGCCTGGCTGCCGTGGCCTGCTTCACTGCCTCTCGTCTCTCCTAGACCTATAGTCTACTCCTGGATGTGGAAGATTATGAAAGGCGCTATCTCCTGAGTCTCGAAGAGGAGCGGCCTGCTCTGGTGGATGAAAGAAAGCACAAGATCTGCGGCATGTACGACAACTTGCGGGGCAAGCTGTCCGGCCAGGATAGGTGAGCGGTCGCCCTGCGCAGCGCACGCGGAAGCACGCGCACACGCCACCCTGCACTGACTTCCTCTGCCACACTGAGTCTACTCTTCCTGCCATTTCTAGGGTGAAAAAACAGTTTATCCTGAACTTCCCAGCAAATATAGTATTCACTAGGCATTGTGCAGATACCGGACATTTGCCCGGGAGCCATTAGGTTTGCTGGGGGCTGTTAGGGTCTGTCTGGTTTATGGTTACTGGTATGCGTCAGTGTCCAACCTTGTCGTCCTTTGCTGTTGTTTGAGACAGAGTCTCAGTTTGTACTTTAGTCTTGAACTTTCAGTGATTTTCTTGCCTCAGCCTCCTAAGTGCTGAGATTACAAGCATGTGCCGCCATGCCTGGCCCCAACCTTGTAACCTTTGAGGCTGAGGAGATGATAATTCAGGGGCATAAGTGCCTTCCTGGCAAGCTCAAGGGCCCATTTCGATCCTAGTACCACAAAAAACTAAAATAAAAACTTTGTAATCTGTGTTTATGCTTTCCTCCTAAGATGGAGACTGTCAGCATTTCAGCGTCCTTGGGATTCCATGGCATATGTGTGCCACGGAAGCCAGCCTGGGCTCTGCTGAGGCCATGCCCTGAGCTCCTCGCTGTCCCTATCTTGTTTCTGTCACCCATTTGGAGCAGAGTCCTGCTGGTGGTCAGTGTTCTAAGAGGACTCCATTGCCTGAGAGGTTCTTTTCCCTTTGCCTTGTCATGAAAACTATTGATTCTTCAAAGCCAGGACATGAAACACAGACACAGCCACCAGCACTGTCCCTTCCACATTTCCTGTAGTGTAGGCCTGTGGGGAAGAAATGGCTCTGTAGGCTGACCCCGGGTGCAGCCTTCCAGGTACATATGGTGCATGTTTATTGACACAAAAAAGTCCTTACAGTAAGTGAAAATAACATCAGGTTGCAAAGCTGTAATGTGTGTGGGTCTGTTTTATGATAGAAAAATATGTATTGCACAGCAAAAAAGATCTTGAAAAAATGTTAACACTTTTAAAGTTAATAGGCTGGGTGTGGCGCACACCCCTTATCCCAGCACTTGGGAGGCTGTTGGGAGGCTGAGGCAGGAGGATCAGTGCGAGTTCGAGACCAGCCTGGGCTACAAAAGTGAGCTGAAGGCCAGCCTGAACTGCATAGCAAGACCTTGTCTCAAAAAGACAAAAAAAAATAAAAATAAAAAATAAAGTTAACAAGTCAGATTACGAATGATCGTGTCTTGTGCTTTTATATATTTTTAGATATTAACCGTAGAATGCTTTTTAGGTTACTTAAAACTTGATCATGGAAATTATGCACATTCTTGGGTCGAGTGTGATCAGTATGAGATTTGTGAAATGGTGTCATCTACACTGGGGCAGCTGGGGGCCTGACTCCACTGCATGGCGCGCGTTGGAGAAGTCATGCTCACCCCTGCGGCACAGGCCGCCCGGCGTGAAGAGGAGCGTGGCATAGGGCGAGGGCCAGGACGAGGACTGGGGCTCCCTGGCTCTTGCTGACTGGAGTTTGTATTCTTCTTCCCCTGCAGGCCCAGCGACGACCACTTTGTCCAGATCATGTGCATCCGAAAGGGGAAGAGGATGGTCGCCCGCGTTCTGCCTTTCCTCTCCACAGAGCAGGCGGCTGACATCCTCATGACCACCACGCGAAACCTCCCCTTCCTCATCAAGAAGGACGCCCAGGATGAGGTGAGCACGGGGACATCCTTCCTCCTCCCCTTCACCTCGCCTTATCCACACTTGACCGTAGGCGGCAACTAAAGCAAAGCCCTGTGCTCCCCAGCACTGCATTTTGCCCCGTTTCTGTGGAGCAGACTGTGTCCCTAAACATAAGGACGTGAGCGGTTCCCCCGTGGCTTGACGCAGCCGTGGAGGTACAGTGTAGGAGAAGGTCGCTTGAGCCTCCAGCAGATGCCGAGCCAGAGTGAGAGGACGAGCTGGTTCTCGTGCTTCTAGCAGGGTCTGCAGCTGAGTCGGGCACTTGTCTCGCGCCCTTGTGGGTGAAGCCCCGCTCCCTGGGCCCGTGCCAGCAGTTAGCCAGCCTGCGCCTGTGTCGATGGGCTCTGCAAGCGTCAGGCCAGGTTGGAGGATTTTAGGATACGAGCCACGTGGCACTGGAATGTGCCTGCCATCAAGTGTACGAACGTCTCTTGTCTTACACCTTCTCTCTGCTCGTCCCCTGCTCTTGAAAAGTAGCAAATTTTACAATAATTTTAGAAAGTTCAGAATAAGAAATTGATAAAGGTGGAGAGAGGACAGATGCTAAGCGAGAGATTGAGAAAATAAGTATATGAGTGAATCTGTTATTGTCCACTACAAGTTGAGTAATAACTACTAGGGTAATGCATCCAGAGAAAACCAAGGTGCCAGGATTCCTAATAAGTGGTATACTGTGGAAGAGTTAGAAATAATTCCTTCTGCAGACCCTGGAAATTTTAGCATGTAGAAAAATAAATAATAATTTACGGGGAGATAGCTCAGTAGAATAAGCACTTGCCTGGCAAGCACAGGGTGCTTAGTTCAATCCCTGGTACTGCAAAATAATAATAATAATAATAATCATTATTATTATTATTATTTTAAAAAGAATTCCAGTTAGGCCAGGCATGATGGCACAAGCCTGTAATCCCAGCACTCAGGAGGCTGAGGCAGGAGGATCAGTCTTATTCAAGATGAGCGTGGGCTGCAAAGTGAGCTTAAGGCCTGCCTGAACTGGATAGTGAGACCCTGTGCGAAAAAGAAGTAAATTTAGGCCTCATCATTGGAAAATGGGAAGTGGGGTGAGACGTGTATTCTTAATAGATTCCGAGAATGAAAAATGGGCCAAAGAAACATTTAACAAGTTGAGGTTCGTTCTAGAAAATAAAAGGCAAGATTGCAAAGTTACAGCAATTCTAGAGCACTTGCGTTGATTACCGTACTTGGTACCAGGCACTAGTTTATGACTTACAATTTAGGGCCTTGTTGTGGGTGTGAAGAGCTGGGAGCCCAGAAGCGCCTGGCTTTCTGGAGCTGGTCCACTAGTGGGCAGAACAAGGCTGAGCGCAAAGGCTGAGCGTGGAGCCCATGTACACTGAAGAAGGCTGAGTAGGTTTCGAAACCTGGGTCGGAGCCTGAGTGGCCCACAGTAACCCTGGGACATCTCTTGTCAAAAGTGGGAAAGGGGCTGCAGAGAGAGTGCAGAGGGTCACGTGCCTGCCTGGCGCGCACACGGTCGTGAGTTCAGTCCCAGGACCAAAAAAAAAGGAAGAAAAGTAGCTTTGTGTGCCGCACATCTATAATCCTAGCATGCATTTGAGAGGTTTAGGCAGGAGAATCCCTTAGAATTTCAAGCCAGCCTGGGCTACAAAGTGAGTTCAAGGCCAGCCTGAGCTTCAAGGCGAGAACCCATCTCAAAAACAAATGGGAAAAAAGTAAGCAAGTAAAGTAGAAGATTACTATGATCCTGAGAATGCATCAATAAAACGTGTTTAATTTGACCAGCCTCCTGTTAACCAAAAATGGGGTCATTTTCATCAAGAAGAAAAATTACAATAGTGGACTGAAGTAAATTACTCTCCTTACTCCTTTTTTTTTGTTTTTGCTGGCCTTGAACGCAAAGCGATTCTCCTGGCTCAGCCTCTGGAGTGCTGGGTTTGTAGGTGCGCCACCACTCCTGACTCAATGTACTCATTTATGAATTCATAATACCAAAAATATTGATCACCTTTCAGATTGCTAAGCTATCAGTGCATCCTGAAAAGCATTAGATAAGGAAAAACAGTCAAGTGTTTGTCCTGCCTTTCTGTGACGAGCAGATGTCACAGTAACTGACAGGTCGTAATCTAAAATTCTTGATAGAACTTCAGTTAATAAATGAAAACAGCTAATAAAAATAGAAGAAACTTCTGTAAGACTTGGTGGAACAGCAGCGTAGACCTGCCGCGTCAAACCTGTGGCTCGGCAGCTGCAGGAGAGCGGAGCCCTCAGCCGAGAGGCTCAGCCGGGCCGGCGACCCGCAGTTGCTTCAGCAAGGAAGCAGCATGAGAAGAGGCCACCCCAGGGCTAAAGACTTCGTGGGGCGGGGAGTGGGGGGGGGGTGTCTGTTTGTTTGCTTTTGGTCCAGGGTCTTACTCCACGCTGGGACTCGTAGCGATCTTGTTTCAGCCTCCCCGGCGGGCCCTGGGATTACAGGCAAGCGCCACCACACCCTTCTTAGGGTTTTTCAAGTGTGATCAGCACATGGATGGAGTGAGTATGGTTTGACTTGTAGAGAAGAAATCATCTGCTAACAGATGTGTTTGCATCAGAGAAACTGAGATTTGGAGCAGATGCTAGCGAGCACTAAAAGTGAGTGGTGGTTGTCTTCGGTGTGCTGTGTTAGCAGTCTGGACTCCTGCCTCGAGCGCGAGCACCTTGAGCTGGCCGGTGGGAGGAGCAGCCGCGGTGATGCCAGCGCTGTTTGCTTCCCTCAGGTCCTGCCGTGCCTGCTGAGCCCCTTCTCTGTCCTCCTCTATCACCTGCCATCGGTGACTGTCACAAGCCTCCTGCAGCAGCTAATGAACCTACCTCAGAGTGCAGCCGCACCAGCGCCCTGCAGTCCTCACCTCGCTGCTGTGCTCCAGAACAAGGTGCCCTGCTCTGCCGTCCCGCCCTGGCTCTGGAGGGCCGAGTCACAGGGAAGCCCCACCGTTAGCCCCGACCGTTAGCCCCGGCCGCAGACAGCTCTTGGGAGCAGGAAGGAGCTAGGTGCCACTCCTGTGACCCAGCACCACAGGCTCCTCACATCCCACGTGGAACCGATCGCTGTGTCCAGGCTGATGTCAGGTTGGGCCAGGGCCTCAGTCCTGTGGCCCTGTCACAGGGTGGAGTCAGTTCTGGCTGCAGAGCAGGGCTGACAGGGGAGACTGCTTAAGGACCCGAAGAGCCCCGGAGGAATGCAGTCCAGAGGAGAGAGCCCGAGTCTGGCAGACCAGGCCTCAGCCCTGCCCTGCCTTCTCTGGCGGCGGCGTCCTGGGTAGATGGTTTCGCTGTGCCTGGCAGCTTCCTGCTCTGTAATGCAGAGTCAGCCGAGTGGCTGGGCACAGCTGCGGGAATGAGACACTCACGAGGGCCTGGCCTTGTAGGATGGGGGAATGTGTCACCTCAGGGCTTCCTACCTGGGCACTGGAAACCCCTAAGTGCTGCAGCTAGGGACAGACAGGGTCGTGAAGCTCTTAGGTGTGGCATCCTTTTTTGGTTCCTTTTAATGTTGGCAAAGGCAGTAGAAAATCACAAGATGAGGGCTGACCAGATAGCTCAGCAGTCTAAAACTTGTGCCTGCTTAGGGAGAGAGCAGCAGCCATTTCCATCCGTGGTGTCCTGTGCCCGCCCTGCCTGCAGGGCATGAGCCAGCAGTTGAGACTGGGCGTGGTGGCACGCCTTTGATCCCAGCACTTGCAAGGCTGAAAACAGGAGGATCTTCGTAGTGAGACTCTGTGGACCCTGCAGACCCTGTACCGAATATATTTTTTAGGAAAAGGAAAAAACACAAGGTCAGAAGAGATTGTCTTGCCCAGTTTTTTCTAAACCTGCGTGTCGTGGATGAGAGCACATATGCATCAGGAAGTCCACCCGTCTCCCCTCCCTCCTGTCTCTGGCAGTCTTAGACCCTCCCAGCCCCACGCCTGCTCCCTCTGTTTCCTATCTTCTACTTGACTGTATTTGGATTTCTTGTGTAAGCGAAACCGCACAGTATATTACATTTGTATGAGTTAGTTCACTTAGCACTACGGTGTCGAGCTGCATCTGTGTCCAGTCTGTGGCATGTAAATACCACCACGTATCCTGACCCCTGTGGATAGCACGTAGGCCACGTCCACAGTGTGGTCCTTGAGAATTGTGCCGCTGTCAACAGGAGTGTTGCTGGAGTGTGATCCCTGTAACTCCTTCAGGGAGATACCTGGGAGGCTGGGTCCAGTGGGATTTCTGGATTTAGTCTTATTTCTCGATGGAGTAGGGTGGAATCTCAGTGCTGCTCTAATTTGTGTATCTGCTGTGTTTGTTGGCCAGCTGTCCTGAGAAGGGTCTGCCCACCTACATGGCCCCGTTTTTGACTGGCTCTTACATGTGGTGGGGGCTCTTAAGTGTTGAGGCCCTTGCATGTTGTGCCTGTCAGTCTGTGTCCACGGGTGGCGGGCAGCAGTCCTGCCCGAGCTGATGGCCATGTGCTCCCCGCGCCATGCGGCTCGCTGCTCAGTGCGGGGAGGCTGCTGCTGCCCTGTGTTCCTACCCCAGACAGCGGGAGCTCTGCAGGGGGGGCTGCGCGTGCACCTTTGTCTTCAAGAGTTTTGCCTCTTCTATCTGCCAGCAGATTCGGTGTTTTTATATTGAGTCTTTGATCTATTTTACTTCAGTAGCAGGTAAGAGGTTGGGTTCGATTCCTTCTGCATGTGGAGGCCAGTTTTCCCAGCACCATTTTAAAAAGGCTGTCTTCTGGGCCAGGAAGATACTCAGTGGCACAGTGTGTGCCTGGCAAGCACAAGGGCCTGAGTTTGGTCCCCAAACCAAATAAAAAAAAGAAAAATTAGGACTGCTTTGTCCTTGAAGAGTGCTATTGGTCTTTTGATGTGGATTGCGGTGAATCTGGTTGTCGTTTGGTGATGTGGCCATTCTGATTGTTGGTCCTGCCCACCCAAGTAAGGGCTTGTCTTTCCATTTTCTTTTTTTTTTCAGCATTCTATTCATTATACAGATCTTTCAGTTTGGGTGGATTAATTTCTCCCTGTTTAGTTTTTGTGAATCTATTCTGAATAGATTTTTTTTTTCCCCAAAAGATCGGTTGTTTATATAGAACACTTAATTTTGTGATTTTTCTCCTTCACTTTATGTGACATACGTATTGTTTAGTAATTAATGTGTTTTAAGCCATCCTTGCATCTCTACAGTGAGGCCGGGCTGGGCAGAACGAACAGCCCTTCTCATGATTTGCTGATTTCTGTCTGTCAGTGTTTGCATGTCTACCCACTGAAATGATTACCCTGCAGAAGGAAAACAGGAAAGGGGCTTTATTTTCTTTGAGGACACTGGAGAGTGTGGGGAAGGATGAAGAATTTTCTTTCTTAGTTAGACAAAGGGAGGCTGAGGCCGGCCTCTGGCCTTTTTCCAGGGGTGGAATTTGGAGGGAATGTTTACTTATACCTGAGGGAGCTGACTGGGGCGGGGGGGTCTTCCCTGAGGTGGCGGGAAGGGTGGAAGTAAA
The DNA here is from genome assembly GCA_004027915.1 of Capromys pilorides. Lineage (NCBI taxonomy): Eukaryota > Metazoa > Chordata > Mammalia > Rodentia > Capromyidae > Capromys > Capromys pilorides. Next base: position 43,328 of record PVKN010000185.1, on the reverse strand, counting down.
TTATGTCCTGGGCTGAGCTGGAGAGGAAGAGGCAGGTGGTCTTGGGAAGATGGGCTTTGCTTTAAGGCACTGGGATGACCCCTGTAATGATTTCAGCAGTTCATACTAGGGCCAGAACCTATCAGTTAGCTCTTGTCTGGTATGGGTACCAGGGCAGCGCTAGCTCCAGGAGTCCTGAGACCTTCCCTTTGAGTCCTGTGACAATAGGAGGAGTACGGGTGCCGGGGCTCCTCTGAAGTTCTGGTAGAAATCCCATCAGTCCCGGCACTTTACTTCATTGGTAAGGTGTTGATTACTGCCTCTTTCATTGCTTATTGCATGATCTACTCAAGGTTTTTATATGTCGTTGGCTGAACTTTGATGTCAAATGGATCTAGGAATTTCCATTTCTTCTACCTTCTCCAGGTTATTGGAATTTAAATTTTCAAAATAGTTTCCTATAGTCCACTGAATTTTGTCTGTTGTAATTTTATCATTTTCATTTCTAAGTGCTTTGATGTTCATTTTTCTTTCGCGGAGGGAAGTTTTGTGAAACAGAAAGGTTATCCTCAGGAAGGTGAACTCAGAAAGGAAACTGGATCCCAAAATATTACCAGTTTCTTGGTAAATTGCGATCACATACCTTTAATGTATTGTTTCCTGTCCCTGTTTGTATTTGCATTCTGTGCCCCTCCAGACAGCCGTTACTGCCCACGGAAGGGAAAGAATTTCTGTGCATTTTGGTCTCTACTCACATCATTGAATGTTTTTGCTTTGCTTTGCTGTGCTTTTTGCCTCTTTGAGGAAGGGTCTCGCTGTGCAGTTCAGGCTGGCCTTGAGCTCTTTTCTGTAGCCCAGGCTGGTCTTGAACCCACAGTAGTCCTCCTGCCTCAGCCTCCCAAGTGCTGGAATCACAGGTGTGTGCCACCACGCTTGACTCACTCTACTGAACTATGATGGCTGTAGAGATGGTGTCTGGGTCCGTCTGTCCTTCTTCCTTTTCTGCTTCGTAGGCCGCCCCCCCCCCACCTCCTCTCTAAGGCTCTCCATCTCCATCTCCATTTCCTTCCTCTTTCAAGGAAATTTTCCCCTTACATCTTGATCTGATTTTGCCCTTGGCCTTGATTTCTTACAGCTCTTAACATTTCTTTATGTTTATCCTAAGTGTCTTTCTCATTTCATCTTTTTTCCATGAATGTTGCATTGACTTTCTATCCTTATTTAGTTCTGGTAGCAGAACAGCAAAGCCATCCCGATGTCCCTGGGGGGGAAGCGCCCCACCCACTGTTTCCTGGCTCTCCTTGCTGCCTCTGTGCTACGGAGGCCCCTGGGCTTGAGGCCAGGCCCTGGGTCTCAGCCCAGCAGGCGGAGCACTGAGTGACTCCCTCTGTGTCCACAGTTCGGCCTCTCACTGCTGCTCACCCTCCTGAGCCGTGGGGAAGACCTGCAGCGCCTGGAGCCTGCCACGGAGCCCGCACAGCGTGACCAGTGGTCAGTACTGCCGCCCACGCTGCTCCACCCCACCCAGTGCCGCTGGTTCACTCCTGTTTCTCACCGTAACTCTGTTTTCCTGCCAGGACGGAGGTGATGTTCATGGCCACCAGGGAGCTCCTGCGGGTTCCCCAGGCAGCCCTGGCCAAGCCCGTCTCAATACCCACCAACCTGGTGTCCCTTTTTTCTCGCTACGTTGACCAGCAGAAACTGAACCTGCTGGAGACGAAGCTGCAGTGAGTTCGGGACAGAGCTAGGGACTCCCAGGGGGATGGCGGGGGCATCGGGCGCCTGTGGGATCCGGGGTCTGTTACTAGAGCATGGTGCCCAGAGTCCCGAGGGGGCCCCACAGCCTGTGCGAGTGCACTGCACGGACAGACACCCTTCCTTTGTGTCTCTGCCCTCAGGCTGGTCCAGGGGATCCGATGAGAGCTCCAGCTGAGTCCCTACCTCCTGTGGCTGCCGCCCCGCACTGCTGCCGCCCACCCGCCGAGGGAGGGCGTGTCCCCTCCCATGCAGACACGTGGGCCGGCTCACGGCTGGGCTTCCGGGCTCTGGGCAGCGAGGCCTTCCCCAGGCAGCTCTCCCGCTGGTCTCTGTCCCCTTTCCTTTGTGCATGTCGTCCTTCACTCAGCTCTTCACGGTGTTGCAATTACCCCCGTATCCACCACGCTGCCCACCTCCCTGTAGACCTCAGCCTTCCGAGGGTCCCTTCCCTCTCGCTGCTGAAGACACTGTTCTGTATTAAGGTAACTTCAGGAGAGCCAGTCGAGTAGACTTCAAGGCAGATTTGCACACCCACGCCGGTGCGACTTCGTGGTTTCAAGCCCCTGAAAGGAGCTTGAGGTTGAGGAGTCCTCAGTGACGCGTACCTCTGCTGAACACATGCCAGCAGCCTCGCCGTCCTGGGCTCCTCTTCCTCCTTGCAGCCTGAGTCCAGGGCACGCAGCACTTTGATTGAAATCCGTACCTGGCTGCTGCCCGTTCCTCCTGCCGGTCCCCTTGGTCTCTCCCTCCTCAGCAGGAGCAGCCTCATCCCCGCCCCGGCATCCCCAGAACCTGCTCCACCCTGGCACCCCTGGTCTGTCACTCGTCCTCCTACACAGCAGCGAGGATGGGGCTCAGATCCCTGCTGGCCCCAGCCGGAGAAGCTGAGACCCAGATTCACCCTCACGCCATTCCGATCCCAGTCCTGCTTCCCTCCCCTTTCAAATGTCATGGGATCGGGCTGGCCTCCTGCAGGAGTGGCCATTTGTCCTCCCTCCATGAGACCGGCCAGCTGTCCGCCAGCTCAGCTCCACCAGCGTCCCAGCCACCTCCCGCGCCCCTGCGACAGCTACTGACTCCCTGCCCACGCGGCTCCCCCTCGAAGCCCATCAGGTGAAGACTTGATCGGCGTTTTTCCTGACTGTGCTTTATCTTGTTTGGTTCTGATTAATGAAAATAAAGGTTTCTAAATTTACATTTTTATAGGGTATTGTAAATAAAAACAAATTGTATAATGCAAGGAAGTGTTGCGTATTTCTGTGCTCCGCTGGGTCTGAGCTGGCTCTGCCTGTGTGTGGGGCAGGCGAAGCTCTTAACACCCCGATGCTGGGTCCACAGGCCTGCGGCTCCCCAGGCCTGCAGCTCCCCAGGCCTGCTTTGGGACGGTATGCTCCGGACACTTCTGCAAATGCTTGAGGAAGAGGAGTTGGCTGGCCACTGCACGGGGAAGGGCAGGAAACAGGCGAGAGCTCCTGTGGCACTGGGCGCTGTTTGCATAATGTGCATTGCTTTCCTGACAGCCACACAGGCTTTAAATAGCTGGCCTAAGGCGACAGCCAGCAGGCCACAGCGGGGATGGCGCCACGTTGCGGAGGGGTGAGAACTGCACACTGTGCTCCCAGCACTCAGGAAGCTGAGGTAGGAGGGTTGTAGGTTTGCGCCCAGCCCTGGCAACTTAGCAAGGCCCCTACTCTTAAGAAGAATGGGGATGTGGCTCAGTGGGGAGCCCCTGGTCAGCAAGGGGCACTTGTCAGCGTGGGGCCGTGCTTCACGTGATGAGAGTGGCCTCGAAGCCATGCAGGCTTTATGAGCTCTTGTGTCAGTGCTTTAAAGTCATTTTTTGAAGACTTGGTATCAAAGAAGGGCGATAGTTCCCTGCTAAACGGAAGTGGAAAATAAGTCACCCTGGGTGTTGGCTGCCGTAGTCGGCAGCAGCTGGCACGGTCAGGAGCTGAGCACGTGCAGCCCGCACATGGAAGAAGCAGGTGTCCTAGGAGGGGATAAAGGGTGTGCAACTGCACGAAACACAAGCAGGCGGAGACGCCCCTCGCCCACCTCCTCGGAGGGGCTGCCGTTGGTCAGTTTATTGAAAAGCAGCGCCAGTGAGGATTTGGGGCTGCCACTCACCAATGAGAACAGCCCTGTTTCTCTGAACAGTTCTTTGTCGATGTGAAGCACTTCCCGTGGCCTTTGCCCAGTTGATCTGGCTGTAGAAATCTCAACAAACATTACAAAGCAAAGATATTTATGACAGCCTGGCCAGGCGTTCCACACCTGTAACCCCTGCTGGTCGGTCGGGAGGTGGAGGCGGTAGGACCTGCTCGCCTAAGGCCAGCTGAGTCACTGAGCAAGCCCTGCCTCAGGAGGGAGTGGGGGTGGTCAGGGTGGCATGGCCATCCACACAAGACCCTGTTGCAAAGTTGTTTTTAAAGGAACACTATAGCTTTATAATATAAGAACTATAGGGCTGGCGAGATGGCTCAGCAGGTCTAAGTTGCCAGCTTAGGAAAGCTTAGGTAACCACAGGGACCGCGGTTGAATACCCAGCAGCACATGCTGTGCCAGCCCCACCCCCAGGACAGGCTGAGCTGGCCATAATAATAATAAAAAAAAGAACTATAAATGATCTAAGTGTTCAGCATCCATGTGGCATGTATAATTAGAACGTTCAGTCATGGAATGGCCATGATATAAGAGGCATATTGAGGGCTGGCGAGATGGCTCAGTGGTCTAAAGCGCCTGCTCAGGCAAGCTTAGGCAACCACAGGAACTGTGGTTTGATCCCTGGCACCACATGCTGCGCCAGCCCCACCCCCAGGGCAGGCTGAGCCGGCCATAACGTAAGAAAAAAAAAAGCATATTGAAGGCTGGAGAGACATCTCAGCAGTCTAGGCACCTGCCTGGCAAGCGCAGGGACCTGGGTTCAATCCCGGGTACCACATGCTGTGCCGGCCCCGTGCCCAGTGGGCCATAGAAACTGGGTGTGGTGGTGCACACCTGTTAATCCCAGTGCTAGGGAGGCTGAGACGGGAGGATCACTACGAGTCTAAGCTATATAGTGAGATCCTGTACCAAATAATTTTTTTAATTAAAAAATTAATTTAAAAAAATAAGTGGGCCAGTGAGATAGTTCAGGGGACTAAGTGCCTGCTTAGGCAAGCACAAGGACTGGGGTTCGATCCCCATGCTGTGTTGCCCTGTCCTCAGGCATGTTGAGCCAGCTACAGAGACCAGGTATGGTGGCACACACTTGTAATCTCAGTGCTGGGGAGGCTGAAAACAGGAGGATCACTATAAGCCCAAGCTGCGGAGTGTGACCCTGCACCAAATACGTACATACATACATGTATACATACATGAAGTATGTCAATATGCTTTGAATGCATCTTCTAAAAGAAAAATGCCTGTGTGGTGTGGAAGGGCATATTGGAAGACATTCTTTAAAGTTACCAACGTGTACTGAGGGGTTGGGGTGCTGGGTAAATATGCCTTTGCCTTTCAGTGCTTGCCAAGTTTTCTAGAGAAAACACTTTGTGTTCTTAGCAAAAGAATTTAAGAAAAAGTGTTGAGTTTGATTACATAGGAGAGTCCCAAGAGTGTATTAACAAAAGAGCTGCACGTGGAAGAGCTGTGGGGTCCCCAGGGCTCACGTGGAGGGGTTGCTTACTTCCTTCCGTACTTCCCAATTGGTGCACAGCGGGGCGGGCACCATGGCCATGAAAGGTGGTCCTGCTCTGCTAAGAACAGCATCTGGTTGCCCATGGGGAAGAAGCCAGCTCCGGCTGGCTGGGCTCGCTATGCCGGGGAAGTGCCAAGGACCCGGACCACGCTCAGAGGGCGCAGAGCGGACGGTCTGGCTCTGTCCCCCACCAGGAGCACCCGCAGTGACACTGTTGCAACAACGAGGTTGCCCTGTTAAAAACCGGGAAGCCCAAGACACTGAAATTCTGCTTGGAGGTGTAGTGAAGTCTATTGTGCAGGAGGCAGAAGTGGGGAGGTGGGAGGGAGCCCCAGGCATTTCTCCTTCCCCAAGGGTGCCTAAGTAGATTAATGCCTTGATCCCTAAGGAATCAGTGTGGGCTTTTCAGAAACCAGGCTTCAAAGCCGGGCGTGGTGGCACACGCCTGTAATCCCAGCATTTGGGAGGCTGAGACAGGAGGATTGGTGTGAGTTTGAGACCAGCCTGGGCTACAAAAGTGAGTTCAAGGCCAGCCTGAACTGCATAGTGAGACCCTGTCACAGTCTTCGAGAATTCAGTGTCAAAACCACCTGTTACTGTGTTATCTGGCCTTGTTTCACAGGCAGGGGTGTGCATAGATCGTGGGTTCCCGGCAGCCTCTGTGGACTCTGTTAACAGATCCAGGCTGTGACTGGTGCTCAAGCATCACTCAGCGCGACTTTCCACCTGCTCCTTGCGCAAATTCATCCTGCAAAGCCGCCTCAGCCAAGATCCGGGAGCTGCCGAGAGAGGAGCCCGGAGCTCAGTGCTGGTGCACTTTGCCAGGGTCTGTGAAGACAAAATCTCTTCAGTTTAAATCTACAAGATGAGAAACTGACCAAGGGCAAGCGCCTCACACCGCATGCCTTGGAAAGCTCCTGCTCATCACGCGCCGCGCTGTCCTCCCAGGTGGCCGTGCACAGGGACACAAAGACTGGCAGGTTCTGCTTCACACGCGGGGGGCGGGCTGGTCTGCCGGGGGAGAGCAGCCTGCCCCAGCTGGGGTTCTGCAGGGCCCCACTCTGTGCCGCTGCTCCCCGTCAATGGGCTTTAATCTTCAGACACCTTTTCTCTGTCGCCATCGTCCACCCCAGAGGAACGAAGTCACCTGGCCAATGCTTCCGTTGCTATTTTACGGCATACTGGACCGAGGACACGCCTCCCTCTTCTGCTTTGAACTCTCTGCCTTGAAGTAGGTCAGCCCTGTAATGATATAGTTCCACAGCTGATGGGCTGGGCCCCCAGCCAGGAAAGGCTAGCTAGAACCTGTCCTCAAGCCCTGTGCATGAACTGGTCTAGGCTCCACAGGTAGCGTCCTGAGTAAGGCGTCCCCTGCGTCCCAGAGGGAAAAGAAAAAAAAAGAGAAAAGAAAGAAAAAATGGAAACAGAACTTTGTGAATAAGGAAGGGAGGAGCTGAAGGGAGAAGAGGGGAGTGGGGAAAAAGGGGACTCAAGCTGCACTGCACGCGGCGCCTGACTCCTCATGCCCGACTGGATAGCTGCGTGTGCCTGAGGTGTACCAATAAACGACATGAAAAAGGAAACGTTTTAGGAGCTCTCCTGCTCCCAGGCCCACAGCTCATGCTGGAGCGGCTGGCAGAGCTTCAAGCCTTTGAAGGTCGTGCCTGCAGCGTCTCCTGATGGGGTTTTCACTTCTCTGCTTTGGCAGGTGTGTGGGAACACTGGCTCTTGGCCTCCAAAGGTACCGTGCTGGCGGTTAGCTCCTGGCCCGCCTGCAGCTGGAAGCCTCTGCCTGGCTCTTCTTCCCTTGGCGTCCTCAGAAAGAGCTGTTCCTCCCTCCCTCCCACGCTTAGCCCTGCCCAGTGGGGTATTTTGCTGTTGTCCTGTGCTTATTGGACCTGGGGCTTCAGGAACGAAGCTAAGCAAGAGTTACGTCCTCCAGCCTGCGTTACATCCCTAACAGTTGTTTTTATTTTGAGACAACCTGCTAAGTTGCCCAAAGTGGTCTCGAACTTGCAATCTTGCTCCTCTGCCTCCTGAGTAGCCGGGAGAACAAGGCCAGGGCCACCGTCCCAGGCTCCAAGGGTTGGAAAGGCTTTCGTTACATCACTTATACTCAGGGAATCCGTTCTCATTAATTCACTGTCCTAACACGAGAGCCCCTAGAGGCAGAACTGTCTTGTCATAGCTGTCCCCCAAAACCTTGCACAGGGTCAACACCTGCAAGGCAGCCAACAGATACCTGGTGATGAAATAAATAGTTATGCTATAAGAAACAGAGTTTAAACCAGGTATGCCTAGCACCTTCGCCATGCTGGGAGGCTGAGGCAGGAAGGTCATAAGCTGAAAAATAGCTTGAGCTTCACAGCTTGAGGTCAGCCTAGAACATAGAGAGACCCTGTGTACACACACACACACACACACACACACACACACACACCCCCCAAAAGAAATAGCTCAAAGGGATTATTCAGAGAACAGACCTGATTTAACCAAAGTCTGTTTGTGACCACTTTGAAACACATGGTAATTTATGTCATCACAGTTACTCAGGTCAGGAACAGTTTGATGCTGTCAGACAAGAGCTGTGGTCCCTGCAGTGCCCTGGGAGTGGAGGAGAAAGATACAAAGTCACCGCTGTCCTGGTGCCACCCCTGTGCTCAGGCCAGGAAGGCGGGCTCTGTCCTCAGGGTGCTGAGGACCAACTGAGCCATCCACTGACCCCATGCTCAGGGTCCCTGCAGTGACCACCGCCGCCCCAGCTGGACATGTCCGCACAGAAACAGGACCACAGACAAAGCCACAGGCGAGCCCTGGTTGCCACGGCGTCCGGTGCCACAGTGTGGACACCCTGCCATGGGCCATGGGAATGGCGCCTTCCAGGACCGCAACAAGACTCTAGTGGCTGCCGGTTCTGTGGAACTCGCTTTGGTCCACACCATGGGCGCCCAGAGTGGCCAGGTGCCCCCAGCTAGGCCACAGGCACCGAGCAGGAGCTCAGAGAGCTGCCGGGGTTTCAAGGACACAGACGGGGACTGAGCCGGCAGCCAGACCAAGGTGCTCATTTTTCTGAGATTTAGGGTGACAGTTATCCTCGGGGCTGGGCGAGACCTGCCTTTTCCGGTCGCAGTGGCCTGGCACCGCTTTACTGCTGATCCTGTAACCTACTCTTCTTTATGAGGCAGAATCTCACGAGGAAGCTCAGGCTGGCCTTGATCACACAGCGACCCTCGTGCCTCAGCCTCCTGAATGCTGGGCTCGGGGCACGCACCCCGCACTGATCTCTCGCTTGTCCTCTGCATCTCCTGCAGTCTACGGGTGGGGCTGGGCAGGCCGTGGTGTGCAGAAACTACCTCGGCTCAGTTTTCTGAGAACCTAGAAGTGTCCTAACAGAGTGGATCTAGCTTTGTGGTGAAGGGAAAGGCCTTTGGGGACAGGGGACACTGGGGAGAGGACAGGACAGGAGGTAGAGAGGCTCAGGACACTGCAGGCATGCCCTGCAACCCAGTACGAACATCTGTATCCTGCGTCCCAGGCCTGAGGACGCACTTCGGGGGGAAAGCACGTGCCCAGTAGGTACACTGAAGCCCTGGGCACCTCTACATGGGGGTTCCCCAAAACGATGAGGGGGTGTGGCCAAGCTTTGCTTACTGACTGGCCAGAGGAAGGGGAGCCTTGACTCTAAGCACGCCATCAGTGTCCACGGCCTAGAATCACCCCACACAGGATCGGGAGGCTGGGGCAGCTCTGTTCCCGCCCAGGGCTGCCCACTTCCTTCTCCATGTGTGCCCAGGAGGTGCGGACGTGGCAGCCTGCCCACCGCAGCCACGCTCCACCAAGCTACCAGTGTCTCTCAGTTGCTGCCCCTCCCCGCTCTGCTGATCCAAGCCATCATTTTCAGCAAACATTAGCACTGCTTGCCTTAACGACCTCCTTAGGCAAACTCAGAGGAGGCTCCATGGCCCCTGTGGCCGGCGGTGGCAGGCCTGTGCATCCACCTCTGCCGGTCTCCTCCCCCCTGCCTGGGTCATGTCCTTCCTCGGGACAGGGGACGCCTGCTTGGCTCTCCCCGTCCCTGGTGCCAGGCACAGCTGGAGATTCCCGGACGCACTGCCTCTGTGGCAACGAGGCCGATGGTCCCTCTTGTGCTTCCCATTTAACACCTCCCTGCCCCAAGAGCCTGTGCTTCAGGCAGGCAAAGTCTCTGTACATTTGCTACTGGGTCCCGGCAAGCCGCTCAGGCTAGGGATGAACTGTATCTGCAGCTTGGTTTGGTCTCATTCCGTTTGGTGGAGACAGGGTCTCACTGTGCAGCCCAGGCTGGCCTCTGACGCACGCCTCCCATGTGGTGTGACTGTAGGTGTGCCACACGCCCAGCCACACGCACTGTTAAATAGGTGGCCGTGCTAGGCTATGGTGACCTATAGGCTGTGGAGGAAACTCGCCCTCTGGTAGAGGCATGAACTACATGTAAGGGAGTTAACGTCAAGGAAACAGGGAGACCCGAGAAAGCAACATGATTCAGAGTCCCTGGAATCAGAGGCCTCCCTTCAGAAGGGTAGAATTAGCCTGGCACAGGAAGGAGAAAAGCATCACGGAGGCACCAGCCTGAGGGAGGCGGGGACAAGTGAGGAGAAGGGCGAGGCCCAGTCCTGCAGTAGTGTGGAGTACACCATGCAGACAGAGACAAGCTGACAGCAGAGGCAGCACCGGGTGGTCCCGGGCCTCATCTTCCAGGCTACAAATTCTGGGCTTAGAGAAAGGAGCAAGCCCAGCACTCTGGAGGTTGAGGCAGGAGGATCGCCATGAACTTGAGGCCAGCCTGGGGGCCGCAGAAAGTTCAGAGCCAGGCAGGACAGCATGGCAAGACCCTGTCTCAAAAGGAACAAAAACAAAACGAAATTTGGTCCATGGGCCAGAGGCAGCGTGGGCAACAGCCCGAAGGAGCCTACTTACTTATTTTTATCTTTTGGAGATAGGGTCTCACTAAGCAGTTCAGGTTGGCCTTGAGCTCCCTTTACAGCCTAGGCTGGCCTCACACTCAGACGACCCTCCTGTCTTAGCAATTGCAAAGGCAAAAGACATACGGTATTTTTAAATTCAGCTAAGTCTGGCTGTCTTTTCACCCCATTGATAATCCTGAGATAGTCAATATTTTTATTTGATCTCTAGTGTGCTGAGGTGTGGTTTGGTTGGGTTCAGCTTGCTTGAGGCAGGGTCTAGGATGACAGGCATGCATGGCCATGCTTGGCTCTGAGCCTTTCCCCCGCCCCTGCTTTGGTACTGACACTTGAACTCAGGACCTTGCACTTGCCAGGCAGGTGCTTGTACCACTGAGGTACATCCCCAGCCCTTCTGAGTCTTTTTTAAAACTAAACTATACAATAAAAGTAGAAATGATAGTACAATAAACACTCTGCCACCTACATTCAACAGCTAACATGTCACATTCATGTCACAGATAAGACAGTTAGATATAGGTGCATATGCATATTTCAAACTATATATCGCTAATTTTCTTTTTTTTTGAGGAACCATTTCAAAGGAAGCTACAACTATCATCAATTCCTAAATACATTCACATGTTTTATATTTGATGCTTTTTTCTATATCTATCACATCATTACTGAACTGAGCAAATATAATAATTACCTCATAATATCTAACACAGGTCCATTTTGTAATTCTGGGAGTCTCCCAAATGTGCGAAAGGCTGTTTTTTGTGTTGTTGTTGTTTTTTTGCGAGACCGGGGTTTGAACTCACGACCTTACACTTGTGCCATGGAGCTATCTCCCCAACCCCTGAAAGGCTGTTTTTACAGAGGAATTCAATCCCTTTTAAGTTTCTTTTTCTTTTTCAATTAGAAGAGTCACACGTGACTGCTTTTTATGTCCATTTTCCCCGGTCCAGGAGGGGTCAGCCCTCCCTCTAGGCTCCTCTGCCGAACAGCTGTGTTCCGGCAGGCTTCACATTCCTAACTGGTTGTCTCTTCTAACTGGCTGGTGCACGCCATGCCACGGCACATCTGGGACCAAATACAAATCCTGATTGTCTCAGGATCATCACTGCAAAGGCGGATGACCAGGCTGAGGTGAAGGCAGCCAGACTTAGCCGAATTTTAAAGTACAGTATGTCTTTTTTCTTTGCAACTGCTAAATGACTCAAAGGACATCTGGCAACAGAACTCATATTGTCAATAGCTGTTCCTTATGTTTTTAAATTTATTTTATTTATTTATTTATTTAATTTATTTATGTTTATATTATGGCTGGCTCAGCCTGCCCTGGGGCTGGGGCTGGCACAGCATGTGGTGCTGGGGATCAAACCACGGTCCCTCCAGCTCCCAAGTTTTCCTAAGCAGGTGCTCCAGACTGCTGAGCCATCTCACTGGCCTGTTCCTTATTTTTTTTTTTAAAAAACCTGCACATGGACGTGTACTTAAGCATCTTTGTAGTTTTATTTCTTTCAGGCTTGGAGAGCTTAAATGACTTTTCCAAAGTCATAGGACCAATAAGTAGCCAAAGCATAACACAAGCATACATACATATAGTTCCCTTTAAAAATATTAACCTCGATGAACTTTCGCCATACTGAAGAGGCATAGAGAATTCTTTTTTTTTTTTCTTTTTGGCGGGACCAGGGCTCGAACTCATGACTTTGCACTTGCCAGGCAGGCACTTGTGCCATGGAGCTATCTCCCTGGCTCCAGCAGAGAATTCTTGCTCCAGAATTCAGTAAATATTTCTCTCCATTTGAAACCATTCTCTATATTTTTATTCCC
>PVKN010000185.1:0-31030 GCA_004027915.1 Capromys pilorides | reverse complement strand
CTGGTTCCAACTCCCAGCCTGCTGTGCCAGCCCCGCCCTCGCCCCTGGGCGCGCTGATCCAGCAATTCAGACTGGGCATGGTGGCACACACCTGTAATCCTAGCTCTTGGGAGGCTGTAAACAGGTGGATCACTACCAGTTGGATCTAGTAGTGAGACCCTGAACACCCTGTAGACCCTCTCCTAAAATATATAAAAAGAAAAAGGAAGGAAAAAAAAAGTTACACTAGTTACTGAATTTGTGATTTTTTTTCCCCAACATATAAACAATGCCAACTGATGGAAGAAAATGGCAATTTCCTGCCTAAAGCCTGGAAACGTACGTCTATGATGCTAAAATCAACAAAGGCCTTTGAGGTGCAAGAGACAAAATCAGGTCCCTGCGAATCCATCCCTCGTGTGAGGCTGGCAATGCGTCTGGCAGAACTGAGACTTGAGACAGTGCGGAATTGAGGGATGAGGTCTGTGAGGTGACAAAGAGCAAGCCAAGGAAGGATACTTGGGGACCGACCGATCATCCAGCAGTTGCTGCGGGCGCTCTCCCTGGGCCTCCCAGGGAGAGGGGTTTCCAGCTCTGGGCGAGGGGAGTCTTACAGATAAGGGCATGACTTCCAGGGGTCACTCTCCCTAAGAACTCTTCCAAACAAGACACCCTGAATCTCTGAACTCAGAATGGGAATTCAACATCGCGCCGGACTCTAAATAACGCCTTAAGAGGGCGGCTTAGCTTCCGCCTGCTACCGATTTCTCCAATGCCGGAAGCAGGCGGGCACGCCCCCGAATGCTGTTCCTTGGTGTCATTGGTTACCCTGCCTGCCCCTCTCTCCCTAGGTCTCTTTCATTGGTCAGGTTGCCAGGCCTAGCTTCCACAGACAATTCCCGGAAGTAATCATCTCCCATTATTGCCCCACCTCTCCGCCGAAATGTAAGTGACGTAGATGCTAACCAATAAGCAATGACAATGACGATCTGAAGCTGCAACTCCTTTCCCTTTGCCTCAGCGCGTTCAGTGAATGGTAGAAAAGGTTGAGCGGCTGATATTAACCACCAATCCCGAAGGGCGGAAGAGGACTCTGCGAAGAGTGACGAGAGGGGGTGACGTGGCCGTGACTGAAGCACACAAGGAAATGAGTGGCAGAGCCATGGGCCAATCTCCGATCACATAGGCCGGACTCTGCATTCTTCCGTCCTCCCGGAGAGCGAAGAGACGCCAGAAAAGAACCAATGAGGTTGCAGCAGGGTCTGATTGGCCGTCACCTGGGCCAATCCGAGGTGGGGCTGTCGGGTGCGCCCTACCCCGGGCTCTCACTGGGCGGAAGAGGTTGACAGGCCCGCGAGAAATGCCAATGTCCGTGGGGTCCTCCGCAAGTGACACTCGGCCGCGCCAATCGACGTGCTCCTTCGCGGAGGCCGAACCCGCCCTCGCGGTGGCCGGCGGGGCGGGGACGCTGTGCGGCGGCTGCTGAGGCGCTAGCCGTGTGGGGTCCTCCGGGCGGTGGCGGCGGCCCTCGCAGGCGGTTTCGGTCCTGCGTCTCCGGGCGGCGGCGGCTCATGGCGGCGGCCGAGCTGAGGGGAGTGGTGGCGCCGGGCCCCGCGGCCCTCGCGGCTCCGGGCGGCGGCGGCGGCGCCGGGCCCCCGCTGGCGGGCGGCGGCGGGCGCGGGGACGCGGGGCCGGGCTCGGGGCTCGCGGCGGGGACGACAGCGGCGGCGGGCGCGGGCGGCGCGGGGCCCGGGGCGGGGGCGGTGGCGGCGGCGGGGCCCGCGTCCGCGCTGCCCGCCGGGGGCTCGGGCTCGGCCCGTGAGGGCTGGCTCTTCAAGTGGACCAACTACATCAAGGGCTACCAGCGGCGCTGGTTCGTGCTGAGCAACGGGCTCCTGAGCTACTACAGGTAACGCTTCCGGGGCGGCGACAGCAAGGTCGACCCCGGGCCGCGCGCGGCTGACAGCGCCGCGGGGCCGCACTCGCCCTCCAGCACCCAGGGGTGCAGCTCAGGATCCCGCGGCCACTCCCGGCCCGTCCCTTTCACAGTCGGTGCGCAACGTGGCTTCCGATGCTGCCTTTGGCTTTCTGTTCTGTCGCCTTCCGCACAGCCCCGAGGAGAGACGTCCCTGCTGCGGGGCTCCTTGTGTTCTGGCGCGCCCCACCTCCTCCCTTGGGGATGATTAAGAGCTGCAGCCGACATTTGTGCGATCTTGGGTGATGAAAGAGGAGACCGTGCCTGACACGCTGATTTCTGTTGAACAACATCTGTCTTGGAATCTATGTGCGCGCCGCCACTCACTTTATGACTAGAGAGAGCGAGGTGTTAAGCTAGGTGATCGGAGGACAGGATGTAAACATTCCCGAGGGCAGGGCTTTGTGGCAGAATGTTTTACACACAGATGTCACTGGTGCCAGCAGCCACGTTGGGAGTTAGCAGATGTGCTTGTCCTAGCGGGGAGGAAGCATCCGCGGGCTCCTCTACCCGAGTTGGAGGAATAGGAAGTCAAACCGCTTCTGTGCACACCAGCATCATCTAAAACCCAGATTAGGGCTTGGCGAATCAGGCGGGTAGAGAAGCAGTTAACTATCTGAAACAAGTAAGTTTGTAGGTCAGGGTTACTTTGTGTATTTTTATTCAGAAAGTATAATAAGTTTCCGGGGCTGGGGAGATAGCTCCATGGCACAAGTGCCTGCCTGGCAAGTGCAAGTTCGTGAGTTCAAACCCCAGTCCCGCAAAAAAAAAAAAAGTCCATCCAGGGGGTTCTTTAATATTTCTAATTGAAATCTTTTCCGTGAAGACTATCTTGTGGAGGCCTCAGCGTCAGTTGCGTAGTGGACTCTCCGTGCTCACAAACGGTTGCTCTGCTGCCAGGAGAGTTAGGGGTGGGCAGCTCCCTTTGCTGTTGTACTGGTTTTTAGAGAATTTGAAGGAGAGGTCGAAGGAGGGAGCTGGAGACAGGAACACGTTTTTATCTGTCCCCTAACAGTAAACGATGCCTCAGATAGCTCAGCCTCTTGTGCTCATTGGCATTGTGGACAGGCAGTAGTGTCATTAACAGTATTCAGAACTAATTTCAATTTTAGCTTTTTTAGCTGCTCATCTAAGGGTTGTCAGTGTAGGGTTAGGTCAAAAGTCAAATTTTAGCTCGACCTATAGTTTTCTACTCAAGCGCGTGTTTTCCTGGCATCACTGTCATTGTCACGTCCAGCTGACTTGTCTCTCCGTGTGGCCCACCAGTCACCATTGCCTGGGTTCCCTGCTTTCACAGATGGTGCATGACTGCAGGTCTCGTCTCATCCTCCATCTGGGCCAGTCGAGTCTTTGCTCAGTTCCAGTCTGGCTCAGTACTCATGGTGGACATTAGTAACTTAGCCAGTGGATTACAAACACTTTTAGCTTCTTTCTTACAAGAGCCAGTGGTAAAATTCCTTTCAGAACACACCAACCCTTGCTGGGTATGCTGACGTCTGTTAGCCCAGCACTTGGAAGGCTGAGGCAGGAGGATCACTGAGAATTCTGGGCCAGTCAGGGTTAAATAGTTTAAGGCCAACCTGGGTGACCAGGTGAGGCCCTGTCTCAAAAAAAAACCACAAAACCATTTGTGGAGAAATATGTGATTGGCCTTGGCCTGTTCTTGCCAGCTCCAGCGTTGATGGCCCCACCCACAAACACCCCAGCCACAAGATCCTGACTGCCCGATCTGTGCCCCCACCCCAGCTCAGAGTGCAGCGAGGTCCAGTGCTGCCCCCCCACCCCACAGGCAGCCCACCCCGCCCCTGTTGCCCTCTGAAGGGCAGCGTTGCCCTGCCTCTCCTTTCTGCCTCCCAAACCTGCAGCCTCCTCTTTATGCCACCCACAAACACTGTTTACCCTTTCAGGGCACTTCCTAGTCACCTCCTCTGATGAGCCACCCTGATAGACTTGGGCAGGCCACCCTGGGCTGCTCCCTTGTGCTTCCTGACACACCCTGTCACAGATGCGGGTGCTTCAGACCTTGTGTTGACCTGGTGCACTCTGAAGCATGCCTGTGATCCCAGCTCTCGGGAGGCTGAGTCAGGAAGACTTCCCTGAGTTTTGAGGCCAGGCTGGGCTACCTCGAGAGACCTGTCTAAAGAAGCCTTGTGTGAATCCCAGCTCGCTGGGACACATCAGGGCAGGCTGTCGAATGGGTTTCCCTGACGCTTCCTAGAGGTTACGTTCCTATTTCGGTTGGCCTTTCTTAGGCAGGAGCTTTCTTGCAAGAGAAGAGCACCTAGCACTCCTGCTGAGCCATAGGAACTCTTCGGCTTCCGCATGCGTCATTTGTGAGCCTTGGCTTAGTGGCCCAAACCTGGGAGCTTTCAGGTCAAGCCTGCCTCGCTCCCAGAGTGCCCTGGCGTTCGGTCACCTGCCGTGAACTTCATGGGTGAGGCAGTCCTGCAGTCTGTGGAGCTTGCCCAGGCGGACGAGGTGCCTAGGAAGTGCTCAGTGCAAAGTGTCGAGGCAGAGGAATGTGCTAGAAGGTCCAGGCAGCACCCCTGGAATAGAAAGCCAGGGCAGGCAGCCTGTCAGCTGTGCATCTGTAATTCAGGCTGCATTATTCATAATGTAACTGAAGCTGGGGGCGGGGAGGTAAGAATAGAAAAGCTGCGATTCGGGTTACGCGTGGCAGGTGTGGGCCGTGGAGAGTAGTAGCCCAGGCCTTTGAGACCCCCCTGGCCTCGCAGCCTGCTGGTTCTCTGCATCTGAGGAAGAAGAAAGTTTCATGTGACAGACAGAACATCAGCACAGCTGTCTCCCGAAGCTCCGCAGACAGACTCAGCCACACTGAACCTGGGGTTCAGGGTGAGGGTGTGTGCCAGCCCTGGCATGCAGGAATTCGGGACGTGCCAGGTGTGTTTGTCGCCTGGCTCCCTGAAAGGGAAGTGGCTCTGCTTTGTGCTGTGGCAGTTGGCAGAGGACTTTGACCTCTTTATGTTCCAAGTTGGACAGGAAAATTGCAATCTCAACATGCAGGTCCCTGTAATTAGTGTGGTTCTCGCTGCGTGTGCTGGTTTATGTGAGGTGCCGTGTAGCTTGTTGTCACCAAATACTGCTGTAAAGTTCAAAAGTGAGGCTATTAATAGAACTGTCAGTCAGGAGACAGTGGGAAAATTTGTACACCTAGCCCGGCAGAGTGCAGAGCTGCTGAATCTCCCCAGCTATTAATAGGACGGCTTAGGAGTTCCCACCGTGGAAGTCCGGGGCCCTTAGAAAAACGTGTATCCCAGAAGGATTAAAATACCTGGTGGTGGCTGCGTGCTTGTTCTTCCTTTACTCTGCCAAGCATCGGTTATTTGTATCCCATGCCATTTGAGCCGAGCTGATATTCGAGAGTGTAAACACATCACGGTGCCTCTTTACACTTCTGCAACATAAGACGAGCCCGGTGCGACCGCTCTCATGGCGGCTGGTTTACAGCGAGGGCAGCGTTTCAGTGTCTGTAAAGTTGAGCTATCTTAGGAAACGAGACGGTGCGAAGGACACCGTGCTGCAGGGAGATATGCAGCACGCTATAGCTTTCAACTAGAAAGTATTTCCTGACTGCACAAGAACCGGAGGGGGCCTTTGGGGTGAAGGGCATGACCTATGTCACGTCACGCCCGCAGTGGAGGGGAGCACAAGCGTGAACACCCGTGAGGCTGCAGTGCCTTGTTCCCTTGCGGTTGCTGGGTTAACACTGCACGGAGCCGTCACCCAGAAAAGCCTGCTTTTAAGAAGGTAGTAGTGAGAGGAGCCGGGGCAATAAAACTGGACCCAGAGCCAGTGTACTTAACAGCTCCCGAAAGGAATGCCGTTCTGTTCAGGAGGTTGTTTAAAGAAATCTAACTAGAGTTGCTGATTCCTAAGACTTCCGTGTTTGAGAGGGCGTGGAGATAGGAGAAATGGGGCGTGATGAAAGATGAAGCCCAAGTCACCTTGGTGTCCCCTGCCTCTGTCTCCTGCTGGCAGGTCAAAGGCAGAGATGAGGCACACCTGCCGCGGCACCATCAACCTGGCCACTGCCAACATCACCGTGGAAGACTCGTGCAACTTTATCATCTCCAACGGGGGCGCACAGACCTACCACCTGAAGGCCAGCTCAGAGGTGGAGCGGCAGCGCTGGGTGACAGCCCTGGAGCTGGCCAAGGCCAAGGCTGTGAAGATGCTGGCGGAGTCAGGTGGGAGCGGAGAACCCGTGTCACCTGTGGTCGGTTGGGGGTCTCAGCCAGGGCCTGTGCTCCCGGAGGCGAGCCCGTGTGTGTGTGTGTGTGTGTGTGTGTGTGTGTGTGTGTGTGTCCAGAGACATCCTCACTGCTGACTCACCGTGGTGTAGCTGCTGCAAAGGACTGCCGTGCCAGGGCTGGAGTGCTGCTGTGGGCAGGATGCTCATGCTCTTTTCTTGCCAGTGGCTACCATAAAATTTGAGAATGTAATTCCTTGCCGAGTAGGTCAGGATTAGGATTGTTACAACTCGGCTGAGGAGAGAGCTCAGTAGAATAAGCGTTTGCCTGGCAAGTGCAAAGGCCTGAGTTTAGTCCCGTTCTGCAAACAAAAAAAAAAAGTCTTTTGGCCGGGGAGATAGCTGCGTGGCACCAGTGCCTGCCTGGCAAGTACAAGGTCATGAGTTTGAACCCCAGTCCCATACACACACACACACAAAAAGGATTGTTATAGCTAGCAGTTTAGGTTTATCCATGCCTTTCTCTGATGCTCTCCTAGGTGTTAACTTGGAACCATCCTAATAGACTGTCCAAAAACTGTATGCGATGTGTTCTACACAGAATTTTCACTTTCCTAAATTAGTCACTAAAAAAGAACCCCCGGTTTTGGTTCGAATTTTCTTCAAGGGGCCTGGTAGGTAGGGCTTGCCTCGGAGATACTAGGGGCCCGGCTGCGCCCGGCTTGGTCCCCGGCTGCTGGCTTCCGTCTGTTGGCGGTAGGCTCTGAGGGCGCCCGTGGTGAATTTGCTGTCTGCCAAGCAGTGGAAGGCAAGTCTAGGGCTCGGGACGGCTTTTGGCGGTCGGCTGCCTCTTGGCCTTGACTGCATCCATCGCGCAGATAGCGCAGCTCTCCGCTTGTTTCTTTTGTGTCCGTTTTGGTGCTGATGTTAGCGCCCCTGAGGGAGGTGACACTGCTTGGAGAGCACTTGGCAGCTGGGAGGCGCTGAGTGGGAGAGGACCGCGGGAGGCACAGCGTGGCTCTCTGCTAGAGTGGCTGTGGGAGCGCGGTGCAGTGCGAGCCGCAGGAGCCCTGCAGACCACACTCAGAGAAGCAGGCAGTGGTCACCCCGCGGGGGGGGGGGGCGCCCACAGCAGGACGAGTGGGGATCCCGTCCTGCTCCTGGACTCACGCTGTTCCCCGGCCTCCCTGCAGATGAGTCGGGAGACGAGGAGTCCGTCTCCCAGACCGACAAGACCGAGCTGCAGAACACCCTGCGGACCCTGTCCAGCAAGGTGGAGGACCTGAGCACCTGCAACGACCTGATTGCCAAGCACGGCACGGCCCTGCAGCGCTCCCTCAGCGAGCTGGAGGCCCTCAAGCTGCCGGCCGAGAGCAGCGAGAAGATCAAGCAGGTCAACGAGCGGGCCACGCTCTTCAGGATCACGTCCAACGCCATGATCAACGTGAGTGCGCTGCCACTGCCCCCCCATCCCCCGTCACAGACCCTCCCTGCCCTTAGCATTGCACTTGGTGGAGCACAGTGCTTAGGGTGCTGCTTCCTGCTCGGGCTTCTGGTTGCGTGGTCTGTTGCATGAAATGGGAGGGCGCACATGCGAGGGACTCGCATGCACTGCCGTGTGTCAGGAGAATGCTGTGGTCGCCTGGGAGTGGTTGGTACAACAGCAGGGTGCCACATCACCTCTTTCACCAGCAGGACAGTGGTGTGGATTCGGAGTCGTGGTTCTGTGTATAGTGGTGCCTCAGTTCACGGACTCAATTCGTTCCAGCATTCTTAAACAGCCAGCCACGCTCATGTTCCTGCAAGACAGATGGCTGCTGATGCAGAATTCGTGCTCAAAAACAAAATCTTGTCAAATACTCGTGTTTGAGAACCAGTTGTTTGCAAGTAGAAGCACTCATGGACTGAGGCACTACTGTGTTTATTGGCTGTGTGGCGAGTGCTCCAGGTCATCACAGCGTCCTGGCTCGGGAGTGGACATGAATCTGTGCCCCCTTCCTAGCAGTCCTCCCTCTCCTTGTACTTGGTCGTCGCCTGGCAGGTCATTTGAGTTCCCTTTTACCTAAAAACACTGGAGAGCTTCCCTAGAGAAGGCTGCGCCGTGCGCCTTACGCTCCTGCGGTGCGCTTTCCTCCCCAGTGCCCCCCACCCCTTCCAGGTAAGGATCGTCAGTGCCTCCTGTGTGATGCCAGTGTGGCCGAGCTCTGAGCGGGCCGGTACGACTGAGGGAGGACGCACATTCTACTCCTTGTCCTGATTGCCTTGGACAGGACTTTCCTTACTGGCAATACGAACCTGCTCGTCACTTTGACAGCTCAGTGATAGATCAGCTGGGTCCCAGGCTGCACTAGGGGACATCCCTGGGGCCAGCGGTGGCCCCTGTCCTCAAGGTCACAGGGCAGCGGAGCACAGGGAAGGCAGTGGATCCTGGGGAGCGTGCTGAGTGCCTGGGGCAGCGAGTGCAGCCTCTGGAGATGCTGTGTGGTGTCTGCTGGCTTGCTCAGAGCAGGTGAGCAGGCCCGGAACGCCGAGGAGCCCTGCAAGTCTCCCGTGCAGAAGGGCGCTGTGGCGGGTCAGCTTGCGTCGCAGCCCTCTGCACTACAGCCCTCGGGTGCAGGGGGCCTGCCCAAGGCACTGAGCAGGATCTGCGCGGGTGCGCTGCAGAGTGAGCGCCTGGCGCGCAGTGCTGGGCTCGCTGAACTGTGGCGGGCAGCGCATTCCACAGTGAGCAAGAGTACGCAATGGCACAGTGGTGGGCAGCGCTTGTCCAAGGGCTGCAACCATGTGGGTCGCTCCGGGAGCCGCTGCCGACAGGCTGCTAGTGCTGGGAGAAGGGTGGAGAGGTACCCGCCGGCCTTTAGACCATGGGCCGTGAGGCTGGTTTCGATGTGGCATGGCTGGGAGAGCCCACGCTTCCTGGCCACTTACTGTGAGCTGGCTGTGGTTCCAAAAGCTTTGTGCAGAGCCCCTGCTCGTGGAGGGAGCTGCTGCTATTGTTTGTCCAGAGGCTGGGAAGAGGAGGCCCAGGGCGATTCAATAACTCTCCGGAGCGCGGTCGGTACTGCGGCCTGCACAGGGCTCGGAGGGCAGCGTGCAGGCGCCTCAGAGGTTAAAGAAGACTCAGTGGAAGGTAGCAAAACCAGAAGCAGCCCGCTCTGTAGGGCTGGCGAGAATTGTCCCGGGTGGTGGGTTGGGGTTGGGTTGTGTACAGAGGGGCGTGTGTGTGCACAAATGCTTCTGCTCTGCAGCTTGGGGCATGGGCTTGGGGGTTCACTGGATCTGCAGCCAGGCACTGTGGCTGCGGCTGGTGCCATGGGGTAGAGGGACTTAGGCATGCGCTGTTTCCTTCTTCCTTAGCAGGCTTGACTGTGTCAGAGCAGCCCAGGAGCCAGAGGTGTGTGTAGGAATAAGCACTGAGACGCAGCTTTGGTTTGCTCCTGTTCTGTCTGAACAGAGAAAACTCAGTCACTACAGCACCGTGCAGGCAGACAGTGGGAGCACAGGCCAAGGGGGCAGGCAGGCAGGCGTGTGGGCGGAGGCCGGGAGGGGCGCTGACACTGCCATCTTCATGACAGACAGAGACTTTTCCTAGAGCAAGGGAGCGGGAGGGCGATCTGGGCACAGTGGGCAGAGCCTGCTGAGGGACACAGGCCAGAGGCCGGTGAGCCCAAGCAGCGTGGAGCAGCTGAGCTGGCCGAGCTGCGGGCACGCCTGGGGGAGACTGCACTGGGGCTAGGCCGGCCTGGGCGGCAGTGGGTCGGCACTCGTGCCTCGTCCCCCGGAGCCAGCGAGGCCCCGGGGTGGGCACCAGTGAGCCTTTGCTTTCGTTCCCTCTGGCTGCTCATGCAGCCTTGTGGCTTTGAAGGTCAGAGCAAAGTGAGTTTCCCTGCGTTGACCAGGCAGAGTCCCTGCTTCCCCTGCAAATTCCTCGGCTTGCGGCTTTCGATTGCCTGGTTTAGCGAGGGGTTCACTGCAGCGGCTTTCCCGTGCTCTGCAGTATACTCGGGGTAGTCGCCTGCTCGGCCTTGAGATGTCGTCAGGAACACCTTGTTTAGGGGTGCTGCTCCCTTGGTATTTATTTGGCCCTCATGACCTGGAGACCAGAGAACAGAGGCGGCAAGTCACTCCCTTTTCCGGGTTTGACCTTGGTAGTGGCACAGAGCTGGCTGCCTGGTGTGGGGGAGGAACAGGGTGTCCTTCACTGTCATTTGCCAGCTGCGGTCCCCGGGACAAGTTGCTTAGTGACTCCAGGGGCCGAGGCAGGCTCTCTGACAGTTTGTGCTTTACGGCAGGCCTGCAGAGATTTCCTGGTGTTGGCCCAGACCCACAGTAAGAAGTGGCAGAAGTCGCTGCAATATGAGCGGGACCAGCGGATCCGGCTGGAGGAGACCCTGGAGCAGCTGGCGAAGCAGCACAACCACCTGGAGCGGGCCTTCCGCGGGGCCACTGTGCTGCCGGCCAGCGCCCCGGGCAGCGCCGGGCCCGGGAAAGGTGAGGCGATGGCCGGGGTGGCATCTCTCCACCAAAGCCCGCGGGTTCCTGTGGGTGCTGGGAGAACCCACGGTCTCGCTCCTCAGAGCGCAGCTCGAGGGCAGGAGAGCCAGAGCTCTGTTCCCTCATTCTCCTCTGGCTTTCCACTCACGGTCGGATGCTGGGTTTGTGGCTTGTGTTTAAAAGAGCCTGCCTGCTAGGCCAGGTGTTTGGAGTAACCAGCGGAGGCAAGCGGGCTCCTCTGCTTGCAGGTCAGGGCTGTGCCGGCAAGGGGGACATGAGCGATGAGGATGACGAAAATGAGTTCTTCGACGCCCCAGAAATCATCACCATGCCTGAAAGTCTGGGCCACAAGTAAGTGACAAGCAGAGGGAGCGCGTCTGGCCAGTGAGGGCTCAGAGGAGCCTGCCGGGGCGGGTGTGCCCGCTGTTCTCCCCTGGGGTCCTCCCCTCATTGCCCTCCCCCGTTGTCTGTTGGTCAGTGGGCTCTGAGGAGCACTGTGGAGGGCCACACTGACCCTGGCCCTGGCTCTTTTCTGTCCCTGCAGACGCACCGGCAGCAACATCAGCGGAGCCAGCAGTGACATCAGCCTCGACGAGCAGGTAATGCGGCAGGTGGGAGCGGTGGCGCTGAGGGCCTGGGCTGTGCTGTCCACGGCTTTGAGTGGGTGATGGCTGAGGAAACAGGAGGTCCTGATTTATGAAGTGTTTTTTGCACAGGGGATGGGGAAGTTGTAGCCAATTTTCTCTTCTTTGTGGGTGACTGAACGGCCTTGTTCTCACTCTCAGTACAAGCACCAGCTGGAGGAGACCAAGAAGGAGAAGAGAACCCGGATCCCGTACAAGCCGAACTACAGCCTCAACCTGTGGAGCATCATGAAGAACTGCATCGGGAAAGAGCTGTCGAAGATCCCCATGCCGGTGAGGTCCTCGCACAGCCGGCTGCTGCCATCAGGGTCCCCGGCCCTGGGCACCAGCTGGGATGGCCTGCTCACTCCTGGGCGGCGTCAGCAGGCCCTTTTAAGTTCGCAGGTGTAGTTGTGGCAGTGGTCCTGGTGATTCCCACCGGGACCAGGAGTCGGTGCCTGTGGGCACTGACAGCTCCTCACAAGCAGGTCCCTCTGCGGGCATGTGGAGACACACACAGCGTGGCTTCTGTTTCCGTGGAGCACACAGATCGGAGGAGACAGATGTGAAAGCAGGTTAAAAGAGTTTTCTGAAAATGGCAGGGAAACACAGTCAGACGTGCACAGGGCTTGGGAACACAGAAGCAAAACCAAGTTGTCCAGCTCAGAAGCCGAGGCTGTTTCCATGGTGATGTGGGGTTGGGCTGACCTCCGGCCTTGGATCCTTTGGTCTTGCCATACCCTTTGAAAGTGATCTTTTTAAAGGCCACAGCTGCCGTCCTATCCCTGCGCTTAGAACCCTTTGCAGGGTGGTCTGGAGCCTCGCACGGGCTCGGTGTCCCTCCACGGGCCGGGCCCTGCTCTTCCTCCTGAACTTCTCCCGTTCCTCCGCGACCCTTGGCCCTTCGCCTTTGCCGGGCCCAAACCATCTCCAGAAGGCTGCAGCTCAGCCAGCTGGGCCACTGCCTCTCCCCTGCGCTCCAGCAAGTGCTGCTCTTCGCGTGTGTGCGGGGCTGCCCACTCTCATGCTGCACGCACTTGCTGAGGGCCGTGTTGGCCCGCTCCTGGCCCAGCATGTACGTTAGGTCCAGGTCTGAGGATGCAGCTTCCTGCACAGCGTCTGTCTGGCAAGCACGGTGTTGCTAGTCAACTCATGGTACCAAGAAAAAAGACACAGTTGAATGTGTTAGTTCAAACCCATGGGTCAGCAAAGTGAGCCAAGAATAGTTTTTGGATTTTCTGATGTTACGTGGCTGATAATAATCCGCATCCATACGCACTCCTATGCTTAACGTCCAGGAGCCTTCTGTGGGACCCAACAAACGCACCTTCCTTTCTGACTGGGCGTGGCCGCCTTCCTGCTGCCCTGCACCCTGGGGCAGGTGTGACATAACCCGTGGCTCTGTGACCCTGGCTGTGCAGCCCTCTCTAGAGCAGGCGGTGGCCCTGCCCTCATGCACCCCTGTTGACTGCTTGCCCCATGCTGAGCTCAGGAGGGGGTGGGCTGGGCCCTGCTACCAGCCTTGGGTCCACGGCAGCTGCTGTCTCCTGGCTGTGGGTTGGTCCCACAGGTCAGCAGGAAGGGGGAGAAGACGAGCAGGCTCTGCCCTTGGAGGGTGCCGTCTGGAGCCTTTGTAGCTCATGGCCCTCTCACGTCTCCGTAGATCTGAATTCCTCCTGGAGAGGAGGCAGGCGGTGAAGACGGGGAAGCGGCTGCGGGCTCTGTCGTAGCTGGGGACTGGGCAGTCTTCTGCCGTGCTGGTTTCTGCCTCTGACCAGATGCCGTCCTCACGGGCAGGTGCCGGGTAGTCTTCCGGTCCTCATACCTGATATTTACCCAGGGCCCAGCTCTGGGTCAGCTTTCCACAAATGTTGAAGACATTAGCTAATTGGGGGTCTTCAAAAGCAAATGGGTGTTCATATTTAAATTTGTAGGATTTGGGTTAAAAAATGCTAGCCAGGACTGGGGATGTAGCGCAGGGGCAGACCACTTTCCTGTGTAAGCAAGGCCCTGGGTCCCACCCAGTGCCACCAGGAGCGGAGTGACCACAGACGGGAGCAGTGGGCTGTGGGATCAAGGGAAGCCGCCCGCCTGCAGACTGAGATGAGGTGCTTAGAGGAGGCTCGGGCAGCGGGCAGGGTGCTGAAACCTCCCAAGTGGAGCCAGTGGGAGGCAGCTGGCTGCTGGGACGGGGGACTGCCTGCTCCCCGCCACCCTGCCTGCTGGGTCCCAGTTGGCATCTCTACCAAGTGCAGTCCCTGCCTCTGTGCAGAGCCTTAGCGTGCCTGCGCTGGGGTCGCAGGAACCCAGCCACCGTGGCTGCAGCTTCAGCCCGCCTGAGCCTGGGTAGAGGAGCTGGGCGGGGGCGCGGGGCTCTCCTGGCCCATCTTTGCTGCAGGCCCCTCAGTCCCACCCAATCCCACTTCAAGGTTTTGATTTCTGCCAGGCCGCTACTGGCGGGCTGCTGGGCAGCGCTGCTTGTCCTTGCCCTGCTTCCGCTTGGAGCCCTGCTCCCGCTGGTCTCTGTGTGTCCCATGGACTGCCCGTCTCCGGGTGTCCTGTGGACTGTCCGCCCCTCATCGCCTGGACAGCAGCCTTCTGCTTTCCTGCCCTTTGCATCCTCAGATGCTGCTGTTTCTCCTTGGCCTGTGCACAATGAGTGGCCATTGTGAAAGCCTGGGCCCTGCAGAGACGCTGGTTCCTGGGACAGTGGTTAGAAGGCGGCAGGGTGTGTGTGTGTGTGTGTGTGTGTGTGTGTGTGTGTGTTAGATCTGGGCGCTGCTGGCCCGAGGAGTGCCTAGAGAGCAGGGCGTATGGCTTATTACCTCGTGGTGCCGCCCTGACAGGTTTTGGTGGCCTAGTTAATAAACCTCTCTTAGATTAGGAGGACCTCATGGTCCCTGGTGTCCGGAAGATGGTGTGGGGGTGAGGGCCCTATTTGTAGGTGCCACTCCCGAAGGGCGAGCTGTAGCACTGTCCCGGGGCTCCAGGTTCTGGTGACAAGGTGCTCGGAGAGGCAGGTGACGGCTTTCTTAGAAAACGTAGGCCCTCAATAAGCACATGCAGACGAGCGTGCGCGGTGGCTGAGGCAGTCTTGTGCTGCATCCTATTAGCAGACTTCTTTCTAGTGAAGACTGTAAAGGTGGTTTTGAGAGGTGACTGTATAGGGTTGTAGTCTGCAGCTCTGGCACTGGCAGGTGGAACCTGGACAGAAACGAAGGAGGGGCAGTGAGGAAAGAGAAGCAGTGGTTTTTGTGCACCTGCGACGCTGCTTAAGGCCAGAACTGGAAAGTAGAAGGAACTGCTTCCTGCTCCCGCTCTCTGTCGTCTCACCTGAAGCACGATACTCAGGCTCCTCGGCTGTTCTGTTGGTTACATAGACCATGGGTGAGCTTGGGGACCTGATGTCTTGGTGCAAGTTGGTAATTAGTAACATCCTTAAAGGCCTTGCAAATTTCCCATAGAAGCTAGTTGGCTCGTGGTGACAGTGTGGAAAGTGGTGTGGATACTGTCTCTCTGGTGGGATTCTCCACATAGAATCCCGCACCCATGGGGGTTCAGTGCTGTGGGGTGAATGTCTCCCCTGACAGAGGCACCCCTGTGCACGCAAGCACACATGCTTACGCGCATCATCTGAGGGTGAGTGCCCCAGGCTGGCTGCACCCCTCAAAGGGGAGTGTATGCAGTGCACTTGGCCCTGGCACAAGTACTCCCCGTCCAAGTACCGCAGCCCAGACCCAGGAGACACCGGAGCCCTGGCCTCGCCTGGAGCTGTGCTGGGCTTCGCAGGTGTCTGGTCCAGGGCAGAAGCTGCCTGGGGAACGTTTCCTCGTCGGGCACGGTTGCACTTGGAGTGTACTGTCTGAGCCGGGTGTGGTGGTGCACACCTGCGGCCCAACCCTTGGGAAGCAGGAGGACTCGGAGTTGGAGACCAGACTGGGCTACCCAGTGAGTTCGTGGCCAGACTGTCTCAAGAAAGCCAAGGGCAACTGCTGGCCTTTCTTTCCTCCTACGAGATCTGTAAACACCTACCTTCCTCTCAGCATACTCGTGCTAAAGTTCGTTGTCTGTCCTAACATGCCCGTTCGGCACGCATCCGGTGACAGCCTCCCATGGCACCCAGGTCTGCAGTGCCGAGCAGACGCATCCCAGTTCCCATCTCAGAGCCCACAGTTGCCGGGAGCACGAGTGGCCCCGCCACGGGCTGGCCAGCGGAGCAGCCCGCGAGGGGCATGGGTGCTGCAGGGCTGCCTGAGAGCCACGCGGCTGTCCTCCAGGCTCTGCTGACTGACTTCCTCCCTCGGGGTCTTGGGGCCTGTTTCTCCTCCTGCAAGCGCCTCGCAGGTGCCCGGGCAACGCTCTGACCTCTGCTCTTTTCCTTGTAGGTGAACTTTAATGAGCCCTTGTCCATGCTTCAGCGCCTTACTGAAGATCTGGAGTACCACGAGCTGTTAGACCGGGCTGCGAAATGCGAGAGCTCTCTAGAACA
This sequence comes from Capromys pilorides, assembly GCA_004027915.1. Lineage (NCBI taxonomy): Eukaryota > Metazoa > Chordata > Mammalia > Rodentia > Capromyidae > Capromys > Capromys pilorides. The sequence goes on along the minus strand of PVKN010000185.1, from coordinate 15,260 downwards.
GCTCTGTTATGTTGCAGCTTTCACCGTGTCCTCCTACTCCACTACTGTCTTCCGTACCAGCAAGCCATTCAACCCGCTCCTCGGGGAGACCTTCGAGCTGGACCGGCTAGAAGAGAACGGGTATCGTTCCCTCTGCGAGCAGGTAAGGACACTGCCGTCGAAGGTGGGGCCGGCGCGGCGCTTCTCGCCCTGGGGCTGTGCTGTCTGGCCTGCTTTGTCATCTGGGGGCCTTGGGGTGCTGGCTACCAGCGAGGGCAGACGCACCCTCCTCCTCTCTGCCTCCTTGACCCGAGCCTGCTTTCTCCAAGGTGAGCCATCACCCCCCTGCTGCCGCGCACCATGCGGAGTCCAAACACGGCTGGACGCTGCGCCAGGAGATCAAAATCACCAGCAAGTTCCGAGGCAAATACCTCTCCATCATGCCCCTCGGTAAGGCCGTGGCCCCACAGCACCGGCGTGCGGGGTGACAGGTCTGTGGTGGAGGCAGGCGTGCCTGCGGGGCAGGAGGTCTGGCCTCTCAGCTGTCAGGAAGGAGGAGGCTGAGGCCTGACCTGCCGCAAGGCTCCGTTCTCCTGTGGTGGCCAGGCTCAGCCCCCGGGAGCACAGAGCCTGGTGTGCAGTTCTTAGAGCTGTGTCTTCTCATGGCAGAACCTCCGGGGCTCTGAGAGGCGCACCTCTGGCCCGTGGGGCTGCAGGGTGGGCTTTCCTGGCTGGCTTCTCCCTTTCTTCCTTCTCCCTCTGCCCCATGGGCTGGGTTCCCTTTGTGCATTAGCTGAACTCCAGGGAAGGTGAAACCATTTTAAAAAACATTTGTAGGTTACAGGTTAATGTTGGGTCGGGATCATGGGACATCTGTGGTGCGGCCAGTATGCAGTGCCTGTGCACCTCGGGGATCGAGTGCCTTTGCTGTCATAGAAATTACATGTTTTGTACCTTGTGCTCTCATCATATCTGGCTTTCCAGCGTGACTTTGTGCAGTTTAAGTCATGTTAGTGAAGCGTTGGCGAGCAGACCACCGTTGCGTTGTCCTTTGTGAAGTTTAAGTGCAGTCACCTCTTTGTGTTTCCTTCCCTTTCCTTTCTGCATGTGCGCTCCCGTGCTTTTTAGGGACTGAGTCCAGGGACTTGGTTCTAAGCCCATTCCTAGTGTCTTCATTTTTCATTTAAACCAGGCTCTTGCTGAGTGGCCACGTTGCCCAGGTTGGGCTTGAACTTGTGCCCCTTGGGCCCAGCCTCCCCGTGCTAGGTGGAGGGCATGCGCCCCGCTCCTGGCTCCTGTGTTTCTTGGTGTAGGTGAAGTTCTTCCGAGGCAGGCAGGTCTGCGCGTTGGGAGTCTGCTCGGTCTCTGCTGAACCGGGTGTCTTAATCCGCCTTGTTTATGTGGAGCTCCCGCTGCGACAGTCTTCTCCCAGTCCTGTTTTGACTATGCCAGCCCACTCCCTTCTGGCCTCTTGGGTTTTTCTTTTGGCTCAGTGGTAACCTGGATTTCAGCGTCTCTGCATTTCGACTACACAGTTGGGGTCCTTAGCACTGACGGCCAGCAGCCCCAGGCCTCTGTGATGCGCAACACAGAAGCGGGGCCCACACAGCAGTGGCTCCGCGTTCCCTGCCCCGAGCCCTGGCAGCCACCGTTCTGCTCTCTGGCATGAGTGCTCTAAGGAACTTCACAGCTTGAGCCATGTAGTATTAGTTTGTCTTTTTTTGTTGTTATTTTCTTGGAGACAGGGTCTCACTATGCAGCTCAGCTGGCCTTGAGCTCACTTTGTAGCAGGATCACAAAGATCCTGCTGCCTCAGCCTCCCTGAGCACGGGGATCGCAGGCGTAACAGCGCACCCGGCGAGTCACGTTGTACTTGTCTTTTTGTGATTGACTTACCCATTTAGCATATTGTCCACAGGGAGCATCCAGTGTGTGGTAATAATGGCAGAACTTCTATTTAAGGCTGTGTAGTGGTACATTGTCATAGAGACTGTGATTTCCTTGTGTGTGCACCTGTCGGTCGACCCTGGGGGCTTCCTTGCATAGCTACTGTGACTTGCTTCCAGAGACCTCACTTTCCATTCTTGCGGGTCGATACTCTGTGTCGGTTACTCTTCTCTCACTGCTGCGACAAAGTACCTGACCCCACAGAATTAAGGAAGAAAAGGTTTATTTAGCTCACAGTTAGCGGAGGTTTCAGTCCATACTTGGCTGGCTCCAAGGCAGAGGGGCACAGGGCAGAGAGCAGCCGCAAAGGGAGGAGCCGCGGAGCAGCCCTGCGGCAGCTGGCAAGCCTCTGCCTGACGCTGCCCTCACATGCAGGTTCTCCGCGCTGGGAGGGGACAGGTGTAGTGTCCACACCCACAAGCCCCGCCTTGGGTCAAGAACGAGTTACTCACCTAGAAGCCTGATGACCGCATGAGGCTCTGGGGGGACAGCTAGGTGCAAGCCACAGCGTACCCAAAGTGGAATTGCAAGACGAGCCTGGGCTGCATAGTGAGTTCGAGGTTGTGGACCCAGTGCGCACAGACTGAAAGCAGGGAGGGAGGGAGATGTGACTGAACCACGACCACCATGTTGTTTTTATTAGTGGTGACAAAGGGAATTTAGGATGAAAACGTTACTGGGATTATATTGTTGGTGTTGTACGTAAATTTTTTGAGGGCCAGGGATATAGCTCAGTGGCACAGGCATCTGCTACGCAAGCTCATGGTCCCAAGTTCAGTAAAAAAATTTTTGATTATTTTAAGTCCTCAGTCACCTGTGCTCCACGCCCTGAATTTGCCTTGGCAGTCGTTGGAGATTAACTCAGCAACAGCAGAGCACACCTCCAAGCGCCTCTAAACTCGGGCGTCCTGTTGGGTGGAGCACAGGGGGCCAAGGGAAGGCCCCGTGCACGAGTGCGTCTGGCTTTTGTGGAGGGTGCGCCTTCTCATGTGGCGTCTTCCTTTAAATAAGTGTCAGTGGAGCGCACCGGGCCTTGTTGGTTCTGGGTGCGTGGTGCCACTGTCCTCTGCCCGTCTTCACCCTGTGCCTACCCACTTTCAGGTACCATCCACTGCATTTTCCATGCCACAGGGCACCACTACACCTGGAAGAAAGTTACCACGACAGTGCACAACATCATCGTGGGCAAGCTGTGGATAGATCAGGTGAGGAGGGGCCCCGTGCTGCCCACCTGGGGTCCCCTCTGGGTGCGTCCTCACAGGGCGCGGGCCGTGCTGGCTCCGGGTCACTGGTTCCACCTGAGGACTTTCTGTCCCTCACTAGTGCTGCCTGTGTGTTCCCCATCCCCGTGCCACACTGCCATCTGTAAGTGGCCACGTTGTAATACTCACCCGTGAGGGCCACGTTGTGGGGATCACTCCGAAGGTGGGGAAAGTAGTAATGAGGCACCTGCTTCCGAAGGCCAAAGATGGGTGTGACCCGGAGAAAAGGCAGCCGGGCCTTGCCATGGGCTCTTGTCACTCCTCACACGCGTGTTGCCTGGTGCAGCTGGGTGCTGGGGTCACAGGCGGGAGGCGTCCTCCAGGGCTGCTGTGGCACTGAAGATGGGCCACGCACAGTGGGGGTGTGTAGTGCAGCGCACGGGGTGTCCTAGGGCCCATGAGAGAGTTCCAAGAAGAGCGCCGTCGGCTCTGTTGTCATTCTCACTTGGCTTTCGGTGCCGAGCACTGAGCTCAGGACCTTGCGCTGGCCAGGCAGTGCTTGTGCCTAGCGAGTCCCTGGCAAGAGTGCCGTCTGCTGAGTGGCCAGAAGGGGGCTGAGCTGAGGCCTGAGAGGTGGGGATTCAGTGGGCAGCCGGATGAGGGAGTGGATGTGGGAAGGCTCGCGGGTGCGACCTGGAGACGGAGCAGAATGCTGGGCCTCAGCAGGAGCGTCTGCGAAGGCAGTGGCCAGGGAAGGCGGGCTGGGTGGGAGCTGGGTGCCGAGGGGCAGTGGTGCCGCCGGCGTGAGGCCCAGCCCAGTGTGGCTGCCTGGTCTTGGCCTCGGCTGGCACCCTGCAGCTACAGAGGGGCGCTGTAGCCGCCAAGCAGAGCTTAGCTCAGGCTGCAGCCTTGCATGGGGCAGTGCTTGAGCTTCTGGCTGAGGACAGGGCGGTGTGAGGCTCGGGGCTCGGGGCTTCACACAGCTAACCCGTGGTTCTTTTCGTTTTGCAGTCTGGTGAAATTGATATTGTAAATCACAAGACAGGAGACAAGTGTAATCTTAAATTTGTTCCTTATAGCTACTTCTCTCGGGACGTAGCAAGAAAGGTAAGATGGAGTTTGAGTTCTGTTCACTTACCCGTGTGTCCCTCGGGTGGCGGGCTGTGTGCGCATCCGAGTGTGTGCACAGGTGCGCACTCTGAGGGCGGCGACTCCTGGAAACCAGACTGTCCCAGCCGCGCCCAGCTGTGGCGTGTCCGGAGCAGGGGCTGCCACGCCGTACGGTGACCTGATCCTTCTCTTGGGTAACCAGTGGAAGGTGACAGTCAGGAGTGTGGAGTAGAAGAATGCTCGCCACTTGCTATTCTTTATATCCGTGCATCCAAAGCCCCCTCCAGCCACGCGTAGCAGCGTGTGCTTGTAATAGTAGCGCTCTGTGAGGCTGAGGCCGAGGTGGAGCCCATCCCAAGTGACCTAGTGAGACCCTATCTCTAAATAAAAGGGGAGAGCTGGGGGTGCAGGTCAAGTGGAAATCCAGGTGCAGCAGAAGGGCGAGGGCCTTGGCGCGGCTCGGTGACAGAACCTGGCCTCTCTCCTGTCCATCCTAACAGGGCCGCGCCAGCGCCAGCCCGGGACCTCTGCGCTGAGCCGTGCTCTCACCCTTGCAGGTGACGGGGGAGGTGACCGATCCGTCAGGAAAAGTGCACTTTGCCCTTTTGGGGACCTGGGATGAGAAAATGGATTGCTTCAAAGTACAGCCAGCCATGGGCGAGAATGGGGGTGATGCCCGGCAGAGAAGCCACGAGGCTGAGGAGAGCAGGGTCACGCTGTGGAAGCGGAATCCCCTGCCGTGAGTACCTGGGTGGCCCTCAAGGGGGTAGGTGTCCTCCTGGAGAGAGGCGAGGGCCGGAGGAGCAGACAGGGACACAGGACCCTGAGAGGTCGCCAGGCCATGTGGTGCTGTGGGTGTGGCTTGCCTTGTCCTGAGGAAATGTCCTCTCTGAGGCTGGGCCTGGGACTCCTGAGCTTCTATAGCTTAGAGCAGAGCTCCCGAAGCAAGCAGGAGTGCCCAGAGGCCCCCAGACAGCGTCAGGGGCTCTGCAAGTGTGACGGAGGCCACAGGGCTGCCAGCCCGCGTCCAGACAGGGTCCAAGGAGGGCCACGACCCTGGCGAGTGCTCCCCTTCCCGGTGCAGGCGTGGCCGGCCCAGGCTGCGGCTCTCCCGGATTCCCAGGGGCCGGGCTCCTGCGTTACCTTTCTTTTTCTTGTCCCTTACTTCTAGGAAGAATGCAGAAAACATGTACTACTTTTCAGAGCTTGCACTCACACTCAACGCCTGGGAGGGGGGCACTGCGCCCACAGACAGCCGGCTGCGGCCCGACCAGCGGCTGATGGAGAACGGGCGCTGGGATGAGGCCAACGCCGAGAAGCAGCGCCTGGAGGAGAAGCAGAGGCTGACCCGGAAGAAGCGGGAGGCAGAGGCCATGAAGGCCTCTGAGGACGGTACGGGCGCCTTCCGCACTGTGGGTGCCCGGCGTTGGCGCGGGTGGCAGGTGGCAGCCCTGACTCTGTGCTCCCCCCTCTCCAGGCACACCCTACGACCCCTACAAGGCGCTGTGGTTTGAGCGGAAGAAGGACCCTGTCACTAAGGAGCTGACCCACATTTACCGGGGCGAGTACTGGGATTGCAAAGAGAAGCAGGACTGGAGCTCGTGCCCGGACATCTTCTGACACTGCCCGAGGGCAGGACATGGGAGCTGGCGGGCGGCTGTCCTAACCCGTCACTTTGTCCAAGTCAATCACTGAGCCGACACCGTGGCGGTGATTGGCTGGTGGCCTTAGCTGACTGACTGAGTCGCGCCTGGACGCCTGGTGGCTCTGGCAAGGGCGTGGCATGGCTCCCTGTCCGCGAGTCTGTGAGTCTGGCGTCCCTGGCTTCCCTGCCCCCGCCGCCTGCATGGGCAACAGCTCAGCCGAGGTCTGCGGAAGCTGGGGACCTGCAGGTGGTGCTGTCCAGAGCAAGAACTCATTTGAAAACCGCTGCAGAAAGACATAGAAGAGGATACGGCGAGGGCCACCACGCGGCTGTGGGGTGACATTGAGAGCCTTGTGTGGGTGCAGCTGGGCGCCGAGGCCTGGGAGACTGCGGACTTGCCCGGGGGCTGGGCTCCACCCTCGGAGTTCCTGCCCTTGGACCTGGAAGTGCCCGTGCCCTTCTCCACCCTGCTGGCCGCGGCTGCCTGCAGGCGCCCCGGTCCTTGAGGGCGGAGGAGGATGGAAGAGGACCTGTCCTCACTCCGAGCCCCTCCCTGGGTGGCGCTGCCTGTCCTGTCCCGATGTCCTCCAGGATGGGAGGTTTCACCTGCACCAACAAGCGTTTGCTCCATCTCTCCAGCCCCACAGACCGGAGCCACCTCGGGAATAATGTGTTAATACCTGTATATTATATATATGTAGAGAAAAGTCTAATTTTTTGTTTGATTCCCTGCTTCCTATTAAGAATGTTGGTTTCCATAGCCCTGGTCTCCCTGGGACTCTGGCCTTGTGGGTGCGCAGGGCCCGATCAGATGAACTTGGGTTCGATCAGCCTGTACTGCACAGGACTGGGCCGTGGTCAGTAGCCCGGCCGGGCGCCCTCCCAGCTGCAGGAGCTCCGGCAGTCCTGGCGACCCACTCTCCCCCGCCTCTTGTCTTTGGTTAGGAAGAGCATAGGCGGAAGGGGGTGAAGGCTGTGATGCCAGCAGGAGGCCAAAGCCAGGAGGGCGTCTTCCCTGGAGGTGGGTGGTCGCAGGCCGCCCTGCCGGCCCTGGCTTCTCCCATGCCGTGTGGTGGGGTTGTCGTCTTGTTCAGGAGTTGCCCCCCAGGCGAGCCGCCTTGGTTGAGGGTCACAAATTGAGGTGCCTTCCTAGTTTGCTTCTCTTGGTGATTTTGTTTTTGTTCCTTAACTGCTGAGCCTCAGCCAGTGAGGGCCGGGGAAATAGAATTCTAGAGGAAGCCCGCACCCGCACGCGGGGCTCTTCTGGGTAAAGTAGTGCTTCAGCTCCTTCCCCGTCTCAGCCACGATGAACAAGAGGAGGGGGCAACCCCGAGGTCCCTCCCGCACAAGCTGGGGCTGCAGGCAGGGCCCTGGGCCCGGAGGGAGCGGAGCCGGCCGCACACCCGCCTTCTTCCTCCCCGTCTGCACTACATTTCCGCCCACCACCTGCCCCTGCTCATGGAAGAAGCATAGCGCCCTGTGGGGGGGGTCTGCAGTCACATCGAACAGAACTCTATATATTTTCAGTTTTTTGCCTTATTGCTTTTTTCCAAAAAAACCAGAAAACCTACTAAATTAAATAATTTTTAAAAAGCAGTATCGCTTGATTTGCTTCTGTTCTGCTAGGCAGGAAGTGGTGTGGACAGGGGAGGAGAGTGGGTTGGCAGCAGTGTCTTCGTTTGGGGAGTCTGGGAGCCCCACAGCCAGGGTCTTTGGAAACAGCTGACAGAAGAGCCGGTAGTTCAGCTCTGCTGCTGCGGGGAGCAGAGGGGAGCGTGTGTGTCGTGTTTCTCAATCTTTTTGAGACGGTGTTACTTGCAGAGTTCAGGCTGGCCTGGAGCTCCTCGTGGCCCAGGCTGGTCTCAAACTCGAAGCAGTCCTGGGATTACAGGTATGCGCTCGATGCCTAGCTTTGATTTTGAGGGATTTTTGAGGGTGTGGTGGTACTGGGAGTCGAACTCGGGACCTTGCCCTTGCCGCTTGGGCTGCTGAGCCGTCCCCGGCCCTTGAGGGTTTGTTCTGACATCTCCCCCGGCACATCGTGTTCAGTGTTTCCTGGTGCTTCATCTTGGCAGTGAGAAATAATTGCTACTGCTTTTCATTCTGTGCCCTGCTTTACCTCAGAAATAAAAATCAGGAGCCCGGAGGTGTGGCTCAGGGCCGGGTGCTGGCCCACCGAGTCCCGGCCTTGGAATTGATCCGCACTGCCTCAGGAAGACCAGCGTTTCCTTGAGCCTGCTTTCTCCTGCCCCCTTCATTCTCAGGCTCTGAGCTGTTCTGGGCAAGGGTTCGGATCCTGCTTTTGGCAACGTAAGCAGCTGCTGCTGAGTGAAACCTGCAGGCAGGCCTCGACCCCAAGACGCCCGGCTTGCACTTTGTGACACGGGCCACCTTCCAGGAGGGAGGCTGGGCGCAGTGACCCGGCCGGGAGCACAGGGGCCAGAGCGTGCGGAGCGAGACAGGAGCACGGCTTGGCACGTCCTAGTCCTGCTGAGGCTTCTACCGGCACCGGCGGGCACGCAGCTGGTCAGTCACAGGATCCCATTGGCGACCTCTGGCCCCGTCCTGGGAGGAGCCCTGCATCCAAGGTCACCCCACAGCAGGCCGAGCTGGCGTGCCTGTCACAGGGCTGACCCTGAGGTTCTGCGCAGTGTCCTTCAGACCAGCCACCGTGGTCCCTGCCTGCTGTGGCCTCGCGTCCGCAGAATGACCTTCATCTTGTCATTTTTCCACCCTGTTCAATCTGCCCGACTCCCGTTTGGTGGGTTTGATTTCTCTGAAGGTTTTTCCACCTGCAAGATAAAAACCAGTTGATGCTGACACTGAGGACCACGTCGTGTGATCCTGAGTGCCACCACGGCGAGTCACTTCCTGTGTAGGTCGGACACGTGGAGGCAGAGCCACGCATGCCCTTTCCTGTCATCCCCTGGGAGAGGAGTCCTGCCTGAGGGTCTAACTGCAGATACTTCCGCCGGCTACAAATTGTCACTTTCATCGAGACTGCAAATCTCACAGAAACAAACGCGTGTGTCAGAGGGCGCACAGCCAACAGGATATACAGAAAAAACTGAACGTCAGGAGTAGGTGCGTGGCTGCAGGAACTCTGTTACCTGTTACGGGAATTTACAGCGCGCATCCAAAGGTGACAGCGTTGTGCCCGCCCGCGCTGCCCCAAGGCCCGCCTTCCTGTCTGGAGCTCAAACCGCCCAGTGACCTCCGGCACCCCTGCTGTGCCAGCAGCCCCCGCCCAGGAGGGAGGCCAGGAGGCTGGGAGGCTGGGCGGGAGGCCAGAGGAGGCTTCCTTCAGAGGCCAGAAACTCATGCGCAGAGCCCTGGGCCCACGACTCAGCCTTTGCCCGGGTGACTTCTGAAGTTACTTAGAAAGTGTCCCTGAGCCAGCCGGGAGCGTCTCCATTCACTCTGTGTCCACCATGCGTGTATGCGTGCGTGCATGCGTGCTTCCACACTTACCCAGCACAGAGCATGGCCTCTCTGTCACATAGGCTGAGAGCAGGTGGCAGAAAAGGCTCAAGCAGACAGCAGCTCCAGCGGGGATCGGGGATCGGGGATCCCAATGGGAAAGCCAAACGCGCCGCCTGGGCAAACTAGAGCGAGGTCCGAGAGAGCCTCCTGACTCCAGATGAGCGCAGGCCTGACCCTCGTGGAATGGGGAGGTGGTGCTGGGGAAGGGCAGGGCCCGAGCGACCCGGGGAGCTCTGGAGTTTGGGGCAGGAAGACGGTTCCAGGGTGGAAGATGACGGGAAGCTTAGAAACCCAGTTAAGAGGACGGAGAAATGGACATTCCAGAAATAAGCGAAGTTAGGGTTCTTATCTGGGTGTCCCCGTATAGGTGGGGCTTGGGGGAGGTGACTGGTTGACAGGGCAGGACACTTATCAGAATGGGTTCATTCACTCCTGAGTTTACTTAGCTGCTGCTGGGGGCGTGGCCCGGGAGGGTAGGGGCGTGACATGGCCCGGGAGGGTGGGCCCAGGGGCGTGGCCTGGGTGGGCGGGCCAGGGGGCGTGGCCTGGGAGGGTGGGTCCGGGGCGTGGTCCGGGGGGGTTGGGGCGTGGCATGGCCTGGGAGGGTGGGCCAGGGGCGTGGCATGGGTGGGTGGGCCCGGGGCGTGGCATGGCCTGGGAGGGTCTGTCACCTGCCTCCCTGGATCCCTCTGCTTCCTGCTGCCCCGCACGAGCTGTTCCTCCTCTCTGCCCCCGCCGCCACTGCTTGAAGCCAGCTGACTACAAATTCTGAGCTAAAATACACCTCTCCTCCTGTAGCTGTGACTGTCGGGTGTGTCCCGGTGATGAGGGAGGAGAGACAAATGGGCAGCGCGTGGGCGTGACCACCTGCGTGGAAGTGGCCGTGTGGCACACCTAGAGGGAGATGGAATTTCAGTTTCTGCACTTTTTGTTGGAAGTGGCTGGAACATCAGTGATGTTCAAAATGGGTTTTATATGCAGTAGCTCCATGTGTGTGCACACAGATGAGAAAAACGGGACACTGCAGATGAAAACCACTGGGCCCGCTTTGATCTCCGTGCATGTGTGTGCGCTGAACCTCACCAGCAGGCCTCAGCTGTCCAGTGACCACGTAGTTCTAGCTATGATATGAATAAGTTTTGTCCTACCTCACGCACGAGGGGACGGGTGGCCAGTGGATGGCTTCCACCCATGCACCAAGGGCAGGGAAAGATGCTCTCCGGTACCGGCTTTCCAGCACACAGCGAGGACGCTAGCGCAGCGTGAAGGTTGAGAAGCTCCACGTTCTTTCCCCGTGGTTCCTCTGCTCAAGGTAACACGGGTCTCAGGTCAAAGCGTCGCATGCTGAGCTCTCATTGGCTGGCGCTGGGCCTTGTTCCTGCTGGAGCTCGGTCCTGTGCTCCACAGTGAAGGCCCGCAGCCATGCGGCGCCCACACGCCGTCCACCTCGCGTGGCCTCTGCTCCCCTTCGCCTTCCTGCCAGCGAACCAGCACCGTCCGTCCTGCGGTTTGTGTCTCAGGTGCCTTCTACAACCTGGACCAGCACCCTCGGCTTTTACAAGGCTCAGGCAGCTAGCTGAAGCTCGTGCAGATAATCACTAGTGTGGACTTGCCTAGGCGCGGGAGTGAAATCCATCAGGCTTGGCGATCCGGGGAGGTGGGTGTGGTGTTTGTTCTGCGCCTGGCCTCCCAGCTGCCTGGGAGGCCGAGGCAGGAGGACTGCGGTTTGGCCTCAGCCTTAGTAACTTGGTAAGATCCTGACTCAAAGTAAAAAGGGCTGGATGAAGCTCAATGCAAAGGACCTGGGTTCAACGTCCAGTACCAGGTGGGACAAAACATCGTCACAGGAATAAGGCAGGGCAGCACTTGGTGACCGGCAGGTGTCTCGGGGCCACTTTAGGAATTTTCCTTGCACATCTTCCCAGGGCAGGCAAAACGATGAAGTTTTAGCTAATCAAATGATGGGCTCTTGAGTCTGGAGTCTTCAGTGCCTTCTCATTCGGCAGGACAGGCAAGCATACCCTCTGATAAGCTCTGGAGCAAGGCGACCTGGACCCTCCAACCGAGCCTGCTGCCTGTAAACTCTAAGGCGTTCAGACCTCCCTCTCAGGCCGCCCCACTGTGCGCACCCCTACTTAGGAGTGAAGGGCATCCAAGCTGCACCCTTATTCTCATTATTCTAGTTACTTGAGAGTACTCCAAGAGGGCAACACTATGAAATGGGAGGTGGAGGGGGGCTAGAGTCAGACACTTAGGGTCACCATGAAGAACGCGGGTTACTTTTTAGAGGGGGAGGGGGCCTGTTATTGTTTGTATCTATGTCCCCCCCAAAGCCTCATGCGATCATGGGGCGGGGACTTCTAGAGTTTGAGACTTGACTCATGATCCACTGGGATTATGTGTTTTAGTACTGATGGGGTTATCGGTCTGAATATGGCTGGGATTATTGGTGTGGCCTAAGGTGGATAGGCTAAGGCAGAGAGCCTGAATGTAATATAAAGAGAGACAGTGAGACAGACTCACGCTGTTGCTCTCTGCTGCGCTGGTTGGTCTGTTGCCTCTGTCGCGATTGTTGCTGTTCAGCCGCCATGAACTGGATGCTCTCTGCCCTGTTCCACTCAGCCTTGGGCCAGCCGAATATGGACTGAAACCTCCAGCAACTGTGAGCTAAATAAATCTTTCCTTCCCTCATTTTGAGTGTCGGGTATTTGTCTCAGCAATGAATAAAAAATAACTAAGACAGGGCCTGAGTCAATTCTATTTCTTGACCATATGCATTTAAAGGTTTTGCCAGAAGACAAGATAGGATTAAAGAAGTAGCATGGTGGGCTTCAGTACTGGGGCAACCCGGGACACCCATCTGGCCTGGATCAGTGTGGTGCTGGGTGCTGAAGGCCTGCCTGAGGGCTGTGGCCAACAGCATACAAGGAGAGACCTGGAGGGGAGGATGGCGCACGTGGTTCCAGAGGCGCCGGCCTCACTGGCTTTCCTGACAGGAGCTTGGATGTTGCAGTGTTGGAGGAGCTTGGGGCCTCACTGTCGATGCTGAGGGTGGCTGCAGTTCTTTTACAGGAAGCTCTGGTCCTTACCGTGAGCGTGGTGTCCTGGCCCCAGTGCTGGCCCCTCAGCCTGCTGGCCCAGGGCCTTCGACCGGCTGGCGCAGACTTTCTAGCATCCACCACAGACCCTTGGGTCTTCCCAGTGCCAAAACTAGATACAGACCTACAGGGGACCTTGTGGTGGGCTCCAGGTCTCTAGAGACTTGTAGGGGACATTCCTAAGAGCTCTAGGCCTTCAGCCGGACCCTGCAGGACACTGCTGTGGGACCCAGGCCTGCAGCCGGTGGCTCTGAATCTCTAGCACGTGGACGGACCTGCTGCCCTCTTCTGCCTTTGATTCTTTGGGTGACGGAGACAATCCTATAAAGCACGTGACCCGTTTTAAGTCCTTTCCTATGTCAACTCTGACCACAATTAACATACTTTTAATGTGAGGTTTAGCAAACCAGTGCTCTTAATCAATACCCTGTTACCGATACCACAGGAGGTGACAGTGCTGGACATCTAACCGTGAAGCCTTCACTGATGGTCTTTCTGTGTGTTTTTAAATTTTTTATTGTTTTGGTTTTGTCGTGTGTTTGTATTTTCTTCTTCTCTTTTTTGCACTGTGGAGGATCCAGGCCAGGCCTTGGCACTTTGCAGGCCCTCTTCCAAATATTTCTGGTACCCAAATTGATTTACATGTAAAAAGAGATTTACATATTCATAACTTGGGACCTGGTGGCATCTGCCTTCATATAAAAACAGCACAAGACACATATATATTCATATATAAATATCTGAATAACAAGGGGAAAAATAATGAAACTGAGGAGGAAAACCTGATGAAACACATCGTATTATCCATGTAATCTGGCACTGTGTGTGTATCAGTATGAAGCATGCATTAGCCCAATATTGGTCCATGGAAATGCCGTGGGGTCTTACGCTTCTCTCCATTGCTGGGACACATACCAAACACTCAATAGGAGGGAAGGAAAGGTTTATTTAGCTCACAGTGACTGGAGGTTTCAGTCCATGTTTGGCTGGCTCCAAGGCAGGGCAGCACATGGCAGAGGGCAACCTTTCCGGCCGCAACTAAGAGCAAGAGAGCAGGGAGAGGTAGCAGCAGCTGAAAGAGCCAACTTCTCTTCCTCACTTACATTGAGATGCAACACTCACAGCCACAATAATCAATTACAAGTTCCAGAAGCCAGGGCCATGACTGCCTGGGGGGAGGGGGGGACACCTATGCACAAACCATAACACACAGGGTTCCATGAATTATTATTATTTTTCTTTTTGAGACTGGGTCTCACTATGCAGTTCAGGCTGGCCTTAAGCTCACTTTTGTAGCCCAGGCTGGTCTCAAACTCACACCAGTCCTCCTGCCTCAGCCTCCCGAGTGCTGGGATTACAGGCGTGCGCCACCACGCCCGGCTCCACAAATTATTTTTATAGGGGGAAGATTTCAAGTCACCTGAAAACCTTAGCAAACCAGCTATCATGCTAGGGAGCTAACACGATATCTACACAGGTGGGTCTGACTTATATCCCTTATGATCTGGTCTCTATCGCATCCTTTCACCTATAAAAGCTTTGTTGGGGCTGGGGGGATAGCTCAGTAGAATAAGCGCTTGCTTGGGAAGTGCAAGGGCCTGAGTTCAATTCCTAGTTCTGAAAAAAAAAAAAGATTGATATAAAAGCTTTATCTCTCGCTCCGTCTCTCTCTTTGTTTATAGCTGAGTAACACTCAGTTCTGTAAAAATACGTCTTTTTTATGCACTCCTCAGGTGATGGGCTTTTGGGTTGTTTCCATGATTTAGCTATGACAGATTGTGCTGCTATAAACACGGGTGCACATATATGGCTGTGGCATGATGCTTTCAGTTTTGTAAAAATTCCCAGGAGGGGAATTCCTGGGTGGAATGGGACCTGTAATCCTGCTTTTTTTGAGGAATCTCCATACTGATCTCCACAGTGGTTGCACCAGTCTGCGTTTCCACCAGCAGTGGAGAAGGGTTCCTTTCTTCCTCACAGCCCCTGCAGCACTTATTGGTTGACTTCTTGATGAGAGCCACTCTTTCTGGGGAAAGAGTAGGATCTGAAAGGTACAACAGATACTGTGAAAGGGACAGAATCTGCTCAAAGGGGAGGAGCAACTCAGATGAGAGAAAAGAGAAAAAGAAGGAAGGGGAAAAAGCATGCATGTATATAGAGCAATAGCTCAGGTAACTGTATTGCTTTTTTTTTTTTTTTTTTGTCTTTTTGAGGCAGAGTCTCGCTACGCAGTTCAGGCTGGCCTTGAGCTCACTTTTGTAGCCCAGGCTGGTCTCGAACTTGCACCCATCTTCCTGCCTTAGCCTCCCAAGTGTGTAGTGCTGATTTCTAATGCTCTTTTTTAATCTTTTATTTATGTTATGGCCAGCTCAGCCTGCCCTGGGGGTGGGGCTGGCACAGCATGTGGTGCCAGGAACCAAACCGCAGTCCCTGTGCTTGCCTAAGCTTGCATAAGCAGGCGCTTTGACTGCTGAGCTATCTCACCAGCCCTCTACTGCTGTATTGAAGAGAACAGTTAGTGCTAATGTTTTTCTTTTTAATTTTTTGGGGCCAAATTTACATACTTATATCTGATAATTGAACAACTACTTTGAAGACACTATACAACATAACAACTATTGTTGAATCCCTATCATTTTGTCTAGTGAAGTTATATATTGTTCCTATTTCTTAAAAATTATTCATTCTCTTACAAAGAAACAAGAACACTTTAAAAACTTTCGTAACCCACATAAAATGTTTGCTCCAGCTAAGCTCACAGTGACCTTTTCCGGTGCAGCAGAACAAATGCTCCAT